>JAWPHD010000608.1:0-150000 GCA_037043455.1 Cyrtodaria siliqua
GTCAGGATTTTGAATGCTTGATTCCGAACGGTTCCGGAATTGACAGAGTTTTCACGAATGACTTTTCCGTTCAGCTCCGTATGCAACGTCGAAACTGCCTCGTCAATTTCCGTACCAGTTAAAAGAGTCAGATTACGGAAGTCGGAACGACTGTTAGTTGTGGTACGGAGAAGACCGAAGAATAAATACGATTACGTGAAAGTTATGCGGCATTTTTGGAGTCATGTTCTCACTGTCGTGCTATTAATATTGTTGATCAAACTGATATGACGCGAGGTTGTGTCGTGCATGATATACTTTCTCGCTTAAATAGGCACTCAAGTAAATATCCGCTATATATATCATAAAATCTATGATGAGCTATCTGTCCATACAATTTCAATAATATATCCGTTTAAAGATACACATCTCAACAATCTACGCTTGAAGTCCCGGATATAGGCTCATCGAAACAGTAATATACTGAAGCGAAAACAGAAACGCAACACGGGAATTTCCGCTTTTATTATATGTACAATATGCTGCTGTTAATCGAATGGTCGGTACATGGCTACGTTAGATCTTTCCTTTCGGAAAAAAATGAATGAAACAACACATAACACAGCAAATAGTATTCCTTCAAAGTTTCATTATTGACAGAGTACGCGTTTGGCTCAAACATGTGAGCAAACTTAGGATGCAAACTTTTGCAAACTCTTTAAGATAAATACAGTACTGAAATATCTCAATTTTCCAAAGAGGAACTTCAACATTTATGAATTTCTTGTCACAAAGTGTACTGTGATTAAAACTTCTACAACGTCACGGTTGTGTCCTATCTCTAACCGCATTTTTTTGCAAAACATCTTGGGATTTCTTTGGAATATTATGTGTAATTAAGTGTGAATTATATACAATTTCCAGAGGAAATTTCCGAGTAGAGTTTCCTTTTCGCTTCAGTATACTACATTTACTTCATCCATCTCCGCGTTATGTTTGTACGTGTAGTTTTATTTACGAAGCCTTTACTGACTTCCGAATAAGAAGAGTCATAATCATCAATAATGTTGTAGTTTCTATCATCCAGACACACTCAAGCTGACTGAGAGAAGTCTCGCGACGAGACTAATGATGTTGTTGGTATTTTATCTATACTGAGCAAAAAATAAAAAGTACACCTGTTTCTTTCCCTTATTATATAGACAGCAAAACAGGAAATAATAAATGATGTATATAAAATAATTAGATCGACAAACAAAATATTTTTTTGAAAAGTTCAGTACACAAGGGAGTTCTTTTTTCTTTTTCTTAAACCATTCATTTTTGTTAAATACACATAAAATCTACAAATACTACCTCAATTTTTCCAAGACAATATTCTCTATACGTCACTTTTGAAACACAACACCGATTGCCACATGTAGGTAGCAGCTTTTGATTATCAAAAATCATCAAATTACCTCCCTTTAATGTTTCCATAGCATCTAAAGTGTATTGCTTAGCAACCTTTGAAACTGCTTTAAGGAATATTTAGTACTCAGTGAAGTGTGCTTGGAAACATCAAAAAAAATAAAATTAAAGGGCTGTTCAAACTGTCCTACGCCATCAAAACCTGGCCTATAGGAATAGCAGCAAAAAGGGGGCACTTTGTTTTTTGGTAAGTATATTTAAGTGTTATATAGTAAGCGTGTTATACTAAACGGAACTCCGAACTCCCCAATATTATTTTAAATCTTACACGATTTTTTTTGTGTGGGCGGGGGGGTGTTGGGGGAGGGTGGGGTGGGGGGGGGGGGGAAGTGGGTGTGTGTGAGGTGGAACGGATTCTATTCGTTAAAACAAATTGCTTTCACGTATGACTTAATGTTGACTATATTGCACTGATGATATATTTAAACATTTGGTAGATTAAAGAAGACAATTGAAAAGTCGGAATTGTATTTAATTATATGCAAGCGGGTTTAAAGTTAAAATGCGACCAGACTAATAAATCGATGTGCTGATTTTAATGCGCGATACAAACTTCAAGCGATATCCGTATAGTCCAGTAGCGAATCTGTCGAGGGGTCAGTGGGGTCTGGAGATCCCCATCTAACACTTTTAATTAAAATACTCAATGCTGATTGGTTATTGAGGAAGTTTTAAATTATTCCTATAAGACCTCTGACGTCACGTTCTTTAACTGTTAGGACGTAGATCTGTCGGCGGGACAGTGGGGTCCGGAAATTCCCATCCAACATTGTTTATTAAAATACCCAATGCTGATTGGTTATTAAGTAATTTTTAAATTTCTCAATCATGAAAACTCGGCAAATCCCGTCATTTTTCTGGACCACGCCTCGTGTGTTTAACGACGGCTCTGTCTGTTCACAATCTTGACATTTCTTTAACCAGAAGGCAACGACACAGAAATATTGACATAGTTGCTTATATGTTGCTATATAAACAATATAGCAACACGTGTTGATGTGATTCGCGTTGCATGTTTGTTATTTACACAACAAATAAAGACATCGCGATATTGCGATACGACATTGCGACATTGCGATACGACAACTCGACGTTGCGATACGACAACGCGATATTGCGATACGACTTTGCGACGATAATGTCGCGATGTCGTAGCGCAATGTCGCGATGTCGCATTGTCGGGTGTCGCATTGTCGGGTGTTGCTTTGTCGCCCACGTCAATGCGACATTGTTGGACCCAACCGGACAACGTACATTTAGCCGCTTGTTACATCTATAGAATATTTACATGAAAGTTCGTTTTTTTTATAAAACCAATAGGAAATATACTGACTTCGGAGATCAGGGCCCGTATTCATAAAGCAACTTAAGTAAATAATATTACTTATATCAAAATTTAAGATTTTTACATATTTTCAAATATCTTTATTAACAGCTCAATGACACTGTATATATATCATCTGTTTCAAGAGAACTATTTAGCTGTGGGTTTTATTAATCCATAGCATTACTAAAAATATAAAGAAGATATCTTAAAACGATAGAAAAAGACGGTGTTTAACAAAGTGATAATGTTGGAATGGAGATATTGCTAAGAAGCTTTATGAATACGGACTCCAAATCAACACTCATTTAACTGTGAAACAGCATGCTTGCACGTATTCAGAACTGGTAGGGAAAAAACACACTTCTCATAGTTTAAATAACATTTATATATAATATAGTGGTAAATAGACATTACTTAAAAGGATTTCAAATAAATACACATACTTGTTCTTCCATATCGAAGAAAGTCTGACTGGAGTAATAAACAAAAAAGGCAAAAATATTAGAGATTAGTAATAAAACAATAAGACGAACAAAAGGTTAAATCTTAAAAAAAAGGTGTCATGCATTTCGATTTATTCTGACAGATTTGTACACAAACAGCTAATCACTTTAGATTAAATGTGACAATTACAAAACTTCGTAATGTGAAGTCGTATTTGTAACTAATAAGAGAATAATAGACTTAAATTTTACAAAATCACTGTCTTCACATTTAGACTGTAAAAATAAAATACTGTGGAAAAATATCAGGCACAATTTCTCAAATGGGCAATAGTTACAATAGTTATGCGGAGTGAAAATAAAGGCACACATAATAACAGTCGAGCAACAGTTCGTGTTTAAAGAGTCAATGGTTTCATAACATAGAGTTTAATTAACACTGTTGTTGTGATACGGGAAATAATTCCCGAGTGAGAAAGATTCTTGCGATATAGAAACGAGTGCGGTTGTTGGATCCGTAGGAAGGTATTCAAGTTTATGATGTGTTTGAGAAACGTTGACAACCTTCTTAACCAAAAGTTGACTGTTCAATCAATCAGAACCTAGAATTGAAACTCAAGGTCACAGAAACACCAATGTTGGTTGGACAGTTAATGATCATATGTAACAAAAAAGTGCAAATTTCAAATAAATAATTTAGATAGTATACAAGATGTTTTAGAGAAACTCTGTCAGACGTCATACCCAAACATTGACGTCGCTCAATCGCCTTCCAACGAAACTAGTCAATAAAAACCCCGTTATTTTTCTGATAAATATAATCATCTGACTGTGACAACAATAGTTAATGTGTCATTCGTTCTAGTCCCTTACTAGACCCCTGGATTATATTTATTCGCTGGACCTATGTACATTTATGTTAAAGGCTCTTTTCTTATATATTACAATCTGCAATGTTCAAGTCTATCTATACAATGGTATCTCCATCTGGGGTGGGTGGTGTCGTCTGTGCTTTCCCGCCAGTTTCTTGCGATCCTGTAGACGAAGCTGTATACTTTTCTGGTATGGCAGAGCCATCGACTAAAGGCTTTGCTGTCGATGGATATATTGTTGTACGATTTTCTGAAGTAGAATATTTGGTTTTAGTTTCATTTATAGTTGACTCTGTGGAGGATGGTGTTTCAACTATTTGCAATTCCGTGGTAGAATTGCAGTAACCAGTTGATGTCGTTGCTGCTGTTGTAGTCGTAGATGCTTCTGTAGCTGATGACATGACAGGTGTAGTTGGTTCATATGAAGCTGTAGAAACATCAATTGGTGTTTTAGTAGTAGGTGCTAACGTAACTGTAGCTGATGACACTACAGGTGAAATTGGTTCAACTATAACAGTATAGTCTTCAAGTGGTTCTTTAGTCATAAAACCTCCTGTAGTTAATGTCACTTTATGTATAAGTGGTTCGACTGCGGCAATATAGACGTCAGTTTGTGTTTTAATTGCATTTGCTCCAGTAGTTGGTGGCTCTTCAGCAGTAATTGGTTCGACTGCGGCAGTAGAGACATCATTTGCTGTTATACGTGTATTCGCTCCTGTAGTTGGTGGCTCTTCATGGGTAGTTGCTTCGCCTGTGGCAGTAAAGACGTCATTTGCTATTTTACTTATATACGATCCTGAATTTGGTGGCTCTTCATGGGTTATTGGTTCACCTGCGGCAGTAGAGATGTCATTTGCTGTTTTACCTGTATTCGCTCCTGTAGTTGGTCGCTCTTCAGGAGTGGTTGGTTCGCCTGCGGCAGTAGAGACCTCATTTGCTGTTTTACTTGTATTCGCTCCTGTGGTTGATGGCTCTTCAGATATAGTTGATTCGCCTGCGGCAGTAGAGACTTCATTTGCTATTTTAATTGTATTCGCTCCTGTAGTTGATGGCTCTTCAGGTATGGTTGATTCTTCTGCGGCAGTAGAGACGTCATTTGTTGTTTTACTTGTATTCGCGCCTGTAGTTGACGTCTCTTCAGATATAGTTGATTCGCCTGCGGCAGTAGAGACTTCATTTGCTATTTTAATTGTATTCGCTCCTGTAGTTGATGGCTCATCAGGTATGGTTGATTCTTCTGCGGCAGTAGAGACGTCATTTGTTGTTTTACTTGTATTCGCGCCTGTAGTTGACGTCTCTTCAGGTATGGTAGATTCGCCTGCAGCAGTAGAGAGATAATTTCCTGGTTTACCTGTATTCGCTCCTGAAGATGATGGCTCTTCAGGTATGGTTGATTCGCCTGCGGTAGTAGAGATGTCATTTTCTGTTTTACCTGTATTCGCTCCTGTAGTTGATGGCTCTTCAGGTGTAGTTGGTTCGCCTGCGTCAGTAGAGACGTTGTTTTCTGTTTTACTTGTATTCGCGCCTGTATTTGATGGCTCTTCAGGTATGATTGATTCGCCACCGGAAGTAGAGACGTCATGTCCTGTTTTACTTGTATTCGCTTCTGTAGTTGATGGTTTTTCAGTTGTAGTTGGTTCGCCTGCGTCAGTAGAGACGTCATTTTCTGTTTTATTTGTATTCGCGCCTATAGTTGATGGCTCTTCATGTATGGTTGATTCGCCAGCGGCAGTAGAGACGTCATGTAATGTTTTACTTGTATTCGCTTCTGTAGTTGATGGCTCTTCAGGTAGGGTTGATTCGCCACCGGCAGTAGAGACGTCATTTCCTGTTTTACTTGTATTCGCTCCTGTAGATGATGGCTCTTCATGTATGGTTGATTCGCCTGTGGCAGTAGAGACGTTATTTGCTGTTTTACTTGTATTCGTTCCTGTAGTTGACGGCTCTTCAGGTATGGTTGATTCGCTTGTGGCAGTAGAAACGCCATTTTCTGTTTTACTTATATTCGCTCCCATAGTTGATGACTCTTCAGGTATAGTGGATTCACCTTGGGCAGTAGAGACGTCATTTCCTGTTTTACTTGTATTCGCTACTGTAGCTGATGGCTGTTTCTGGTATGGTTGATTCGAACGTGGCAGTAGCGACGTCATATTCTGTTTTACTTGTATTCGCTTCTGTTGTTTGTGGCTCTTCAGGGGTAGTTGCTTCACCTGCGGCAGTAGAGACGTCATTTGCTATTTTACTTATATACGCTTCTGTAGTTGTTGGCTTTTCATAGGTAATTGGTTCGCCTGCGGCAGTAGAGACGTCATTTGCTGTTTTACTTGTATTCGTTCCTGTAGTTGGTCGCTCTTCAGGAGTATTCGGTTCGCCTGCGGCAGCAGAGACGTCATTTGCTATTTTACTTGTTATCGCTCCTGTGGTTGGTCGCTCTTCAGGAGTAGTTGGTTCGCCTGCGGCAGAAGAGATGTCATTTGCTGTTTTACTTGTATTCGCTCCTGTGGTTGATGGTTCTTCAGTTATAGTTGATTCGCCTGCGGCAGTAGAGACGTCATTTGCTGTTTTACTTGTATTCGCTCCTGTAATTGATGGTTCTCCAGGTATTGTTGATTCGCCTGCGGCAGTAGGGACGTCATGTCCTGTTTGACTTGTATTCGTTCCTGTAGTTGAGGTCTCTTCAGGTATGGTTGATTCGCCTGCGGAAGTAGAGACGTCAGCTGTAGTTTTAGTCGTGTTCAATCCTATAGTTAGTAACTCTTCAGGTGTAGTTGATTTGCCTGTTGCAATAGTGTGGTCAGTTGGAGTATTTGTCGTATTCGCACCTGCAATTGATAGTTTTTCAGGTGAAGTTGATTCGACTGAGAAATTAGATGAAGGCTCTTCATGTGTAGTTAAATTGCCTGCGGTATCGTTATTTGGTGTTTTAATTGTATTGGCTCCTATAGTTGGCGGCCCTTCAGATGTAATTGATACGCCTGCGGCAGTAGAGGCGACAGTTGTTGTGTTCACTCCTGTTGTTGATGCCTCTTCATGTGCAGTTAATTCGCCTGCGACAATAGAGACGTCAGTTGGAGCTTTAGTCGCAATTAATGACCCTTTGAATGTAGTTGATTCGCCTGCTATAGTAGAGGGTGGCTCTTCATGTGTAGTTGATTTGACTGCGACAGTAGAGGCGTCGATTGCTGTTTTAGTTGTATTCACTCCTGTAGTCGACGTCTCTTCAGCTGCATATGAGAACTCAGTTGTTTCTGTTTCAGTTGTATTCGTTCCAGTAGTTAGTAGCTCTTCATGTGTAGTTGATTCGCCTGTTGCAGTAGCGTCGTCAGTTGGAGTTTTAGACATGTTCGCTCCTGTAGTTGATGGCTCTTCAGGTGTAACTAATTTGCCTGCGGTATTAGAGGATGGTTCTTTTTGACTCAAATGTGTAGTTAAATTTCGTGAGGCATCGTCATGTTGTATTTTGTTTGTATTAGCTCCTGTAGTTGGTTGCTCGTCATGTGTAATTGATATGCCTGTGGCACTGGATACATCAGTTGTTATTTTAGACTTATTCGCTTCTGTAGTTGATGCCTCTTCAGGTGTAGTTGATTCGCCTACGGTAGTAGAAACGTCAGTTGTTGTTTTAGTTGTATTCGCTCCTGTAGTTGATGACTCTTCTGGTGTAGTTAGTTCGCCTGTTCTAGGAGAGTCATCTGTAAGCGTTTTATTCGAAATCGCTCCTGTATTTGGATGCTGTTTAATAGTAAATGCAGTAGCGTCGTCAGGTGGTGTTTCAGTTGTATTCGCTTCTGTAGGTGATGACTCTACAGGTGTAATTGATTCGCCTGGTACAGCAGATTCTTCAGATGGTGTTTTAGTCGTACTCGCACCTGTAGTTGATTGCTCTTCATTTGTAGCTGATTCGCTTGATGTAGTAGGGTCAACAGATGGTGCATAAGTTAATACCTCTTCCGGTGTAGTTGATTCGCCTGCGGCAGTATATTTGTCAGATAGATTTTTATTCATATTCCCTCCTGCAGTTGATGGCTCTTCACGCGCAGTTGATTCGCCTGCGGTAGTAGAGACGTCAGTTGATGTTTTAGTTGTATTCGGTGATGTAGTTAATGGCTCGCCATGTGTAATTGATTTACCTGCGGCAATAAAGACGTCACCTGGAGTCTTAGTTGTATTCGCTCCTGTACTTGATGCCTTGTCTGGTGTAATTAATCCGCCTGCGGCTGTGGAGACGCCAGTTATTGTTTTAGTTTTATCTGTTTCAGTAGGTGGCTCTTCATGTGTAGCTGACTCGTTTGCTGCAATAGCGTCGTCAGTTGGAGTTTTAGGCGTATTTGCTCCTATAGTTGATGGATTTTCATGTGTAGTTGATTCGCCTGCGGTAGAAGAAGATGGCTCTTCATATGTAGTTGATTTGCTTGCGAAAGTAGAGATGTCAGCTGATGTTTTAGTTGTATTTGATCCTGAAGCTGGTAGGTCTTCAGGTGTAGTTGATTCAACTGTTGCAGTAGCGTCGTCAGTTAGAGGTTTAGTCGGGCTCGCTCTTGTAGTTGGTAGCTCTTCAGGTGTAATTGATTGGCCTGCTGCAGTTACGTCGTCAGCTAGAGCTTGAGTCGTATTCGCTCCTGTTGTTGAGGGTTCTTCAGGTGTAGTTGATTCGCCTGCTGTAGTAGAGAATGGCTTTTCGAGTGTATTTGATTCGCCTGCTGTAGTAGAGAATGGCTTTTCATGTGTAGTTGATTTGCCTACGGCAGTAAAGACGTCATTTGCTGTTGTTTTACTTGTATTCATTCCTATAGTTGAAGGCTTTACAGTTGTTGTTGGTTCGCCTGTTAAAATAGAGACGTCAGCTGGTGATTTAATTTCACTTAATTTCACTCCTACACTAGAAAAAGATGGCTTTTCATGTGTTGTTGATTCAACTGCTGCTGTAGATACATAACTAGGTGATGCTGTTTTCGTCGTAGACGCTTCTTTTGTAATTGTTTTTGTTGTTGCTGCAGCGGTCTTTGAATCGTCTTCATCGTCATCATCATGGAGGATTGCTACGTCAGCACAGTTGTAAATCTCCTCCTGATTACCACAGCCTTTACCCCAATATCGGTTATCACACAGTCCGTAGTTGTTTCCTGTAAGAATATGTGAAGAGAAAATATATTGTTAGCATTTAATACTTCAATGTTTGGAACAATGTAGCCTACAGCGTATGATTTAAATGCGGTAGAGAGTCGGCCCCGCATACAGGAGGTCGTGGGTTCAATCCCCGATCTGGTCATGCCTCAGACGTCATACACATTGTACTAGTAGTTCCCTTGCTAGACGTCCAGCATATAACGAGTAGTTCTAATACTGGTCGACATGGTGTCAATATAGTATTACTGCGTGGTGTATCATGCCATGTGTCTAAGGCGTGGTATTCCAATATGACAGGGCCATCAAGTTGAGCATTGGGCTCAATGCTACAACTAGCCACCGTTGTGATATGACTGAAATATTGTTCAAAGCGACGCTGAACCCCATACATACATTAAATGTATAGTTGTTTTTATATGTAATGAATGTATAGTTGTATTTATATGTAATGATACATGATGTAAATAATATATTTGTTCAGTAACTGTTGTATATTATTTATTGTATACAGATGTTGAGTGATTAAACACCATAATAAGGTGGTATGTAAATTATAAGCGTGTGCCTAAGTCATTTCTACGCATTTTCGGTCTGTACTTTCTTTGTTCTGCCAGAAGTTACTTAACAAATGTGTAGCACTGTGGTCTAGTGGTAGAGCGTCGGACGCAGGATGGAAGGGTCGCGGGTTCGATTTTCACCATGACCGTATGTGATGGCCCCGAGTAATACACTTTATCTGCATATGCATGGTCTTGGTTCTACGCAGGAAGACATTGATAGTGATTAAAATAAGTTCAGGGGGCTTTCCTTTACAATCGATGTAAAGTTATATACAAGTGTAAGCGTACTCTACACACTTTGTTCCTACATCTAACTAAAATAAATCTTTGTTTTCATCGTGCGTTTACTTTTTTTCTGTCGTATAATTGTGTAAAAAATAGGTTTTGCAGATTGAAAGTTGGCAGAAAGTAGCTGCTTTGCAAAATAATAATATACTAAAGCGAAAAAGAAACGCAACTTGGTAATTTCCGCTATATATTATATATACAATATTCTGCTGTTAATCGAAAGGTACATGGCTACGTAAGACCTTTCTTTTCGGAAGAAAGACTACAACAACACATAACACAGCAAATAGTATTCCTTCAAAGTTTCATTATTGACAGAGTACGAGTTTGGCTCAAGCATGTGAGCAAACGTAGGAAGCACAATTTTGCCAACTCTTTAGGTTAAATATAGTACTGACATGGCTCATATTTTCAAAGAGGAACTTCAACATTGATGAATTTCTTGTTACAAGGACAACTGTGATTAAAACGTCAACAACATCGCAGTTGTGTCCTTTCTGTAATAACTGCAACTTTGTTTTTACAAAACTTCTTGGGATGTCTTTGGAATAGTATGTGGAATTAAGTGTGCAGTATATAAAATATGTAGCGGAAATTCGCGAGTCGCGTTTCGTTTTCGCTTCAGTATAGAAGAACACATCTTAAATCAAAGTCTTCATCTATTCACTGAACTTATTCAACACACCTGGTAACGTAGATAGATGTACACGGTATATTTTAGAATCTGAGTTTGAAAATAACATATTTTACATCTATAACAATCCTGCTTAATTTAACGTTATGAAGTATAAACGCAAGTATCTTGACTAAATAATGTGTGGGGTCAGGCGTGGCCCAGTGGATATTGCGGTGTCCTTGGTATTGGAGGACCCGGGTTCAAGCCTCACCGATGCCAATGAGTTTCATCGGTAAATTCTTGGGCAATACCTTTTCTTATCATTGTAAATCGGATGGGGACGTAAACCGGACTGTCCGGTATATCGCAGTATATCCTTCGAGTACGTTAAAGAACTATAGGAAGCTAGGTTTTATAGTTTATTAAAGTCTCGTCATAGTACAGTATTATATACAATAAAACATCACATACGATTTTAACTATGCCATTTTAAAAGAACTATAATAGACTATTCGATAGTAAGAGAGTAGAGCAGGTATTCTTCACTTCTCTCTGGGGCGGTTATAAATAACACTAACAATGAGTTGATACGCTGTTCAACAACATTAATTCAGAAAATCTTGGCACTTTTCAGCAACTGCTTAAATGTTAAATTGTGTTCCTGTAAATATCGACTTATTCTCTTACCTCCATGCCATCTCCACTGTAGTACACACTGCTTATTCTCTTACCTCCATGCCATCTCCACTGTAGTACACACTGCTTATTCTCTTACCTCCATGCCATCCCCACTGTAGTACACACTGCTTATTCTCTTACCTCCATGCCATCTCCACTGTAGTACACACTGCAAATATCGACTTATTCTCTTTCCTCCATACCATCTCCACTGTAGTACGCACTGCTTATTCTCTTACCTCCATGCCATCTCCACTGTAGTACACACTGTAAATATCGACATAGTCTCTTACCTCCGTGCCATCTCCACTGTAGTACACACTGCTATTCTCTTACCTCCATGCCACCTCCACTGTAGTACACACTGCGCACACGTTAGTCCTACCGGTATCTCCAACGATAACGTTATAATACCAGCGCCCCCTGGTACTATTTTCGGGTAGTATTGTCTGCCGAATGAAGTATCGCTAAGAATTCTTAATGGAAACATGTCCAAGCACTCCTGTGTCACCCGTGTCTGAATATCATTATTTGGACAGATGTTGAATTCGAAATATCTGCCTATTGTCGAAGTCACATGCATCTTGGCGTCCATGAAATATAGTCCATGTTTGAACGTTGTGTACGTGCGACCGATGACGCCGTGCGCGTAAGTCCCACCAGCCTCGTTTGGACGAGGTTCAGCTGCGTCCCAAGGATCACCACAAACTCCGCATTTACCGTCCCATTTTTCTCTTGTCTGGAAATGTGATAATATTAAATAATATACATGTTACAACGTAACGTACATGTATCAGACGATTTCAAGTAGGGGAGCAGACACGTCATTTCACGTGCTTGGACCATTTTACAACGTAACGTACATGTAGCAGACGATTTGGCACTTTTCACAAATAAGTTGTATTTAAAAATCTCTACAAACACTGGACGAAATGCGAAACTAATTTCAGAGATAGTTTATTTGTTTCTTTTGTGTTTAGCGTCATTTGTCAGCATATTTAAGAATACATGTAAATGTCAATTTGTTTTGTTGTGGAGGCAGACCGCCCACTTATTCCTGGGTAAAACCAATACTGTATACCTCCCGCCCTCCGTACGAATCGACACCTTCTCACACATATAATATCACACCCTATATCAGGCCCCCGACCCATATCAGCCCCGAGCTAAAGCTCTCGGGTGGATATGGTGTGTCAGGCCTAATATAGGGTGTGATATGAAAATACCCATCTATTATTCTCTATATTTAAAATACCAAATTAATACAAGTGTGTCCATTCCTAATGGGTATAATTCCACTGTCCGCTATTGGACAGAAGAGACTGGACGCTTAACGAAGCAAATCGAAAATAAAAAAAACAAAACAATTTAATTGTGTGCCAGCCATTTTGAAGTCAACGTGACAATGAATTAAAAAATCGAATTGATAATTTTAATGTTCGATAAGGACGTCAAGATTGCAGTGTGTTCCTTTAAAGTACTTCGACAATTGAACCAAAATATTTATATATTGGAATCGAGTTCACGCACTAGTGCGCTAATGCTAATCAACTGTAAAGATGGAATCAAAGTTAAATTTAAAGAGGGATAATCAACAAAATTTCATGAGAACAGGTTTGAAACGTATACTTTAGAAGAGGGATATTTTATTGTATTATACATCGCTGTAAACACTCCATGTAAAATCCCCATAACCTGTCGGGTTGATAGTTCGCGCTATCACCCTCAACGCGTCATAGCGTGTGATAGCGCGAAATATCAGCCCGCTAGCTTTTTGAAAAGCTCAGTTCTAAAATTGATTTTTTCAACAACAACAACAATTTTTTCTTCATTGTCGAGTATATTAGGAGTATGTGTTCTGTATAATAAAATAAATATCCTATCCCCTTGAGTGTGCCAGTGGATAACCCTCGAAATGATAATGTAGGGTTGATAATATCCACTGGCACCCTCAAGAGGATGTGATATTGACATAATATTATTGTCGCTAAAAGCAGAGTGCTGGCGTGGCCCATTGGATAGCACGGTGGACATGACACCGGGTTCTTAAAATACCCATGATTGAATATGCGTAATATGAATTATGAGTTGGTAACTCTTAATTCGACGCTCCAGTTTTTGGGTTTGACCTGGTTGGTTAAAGCCGTTTGTATTATGTCTATAGAGTTTGGATTCTCAAAATAGGTAAATTATATATATACCTCGACGTCATTAGGCTTAGACATGTTAGAGACGGTGTACGTATGTTGTAAAATTTGGCTTTTTGTGGCGGGATAGCTACTTTAAACAACATTCATTCAGTAGAATCATACTATATAGTGAACAATAACAGGTTAATGTTTCCGTCTATAGGCTCAGTCAAATATTTTGTACCTGTCTGTTTGAAATGCTAAAGCAAAAGTGTGTGATCTTGACTCAGAAGATAATAGGACACAAACTTTCTTTTTTTTTAAAAATAATTTTGAACGTTTTTCAAATGAACAGTTAATATTAATATTTGCCGATTGTCTTCAAAATATCTACATTTAACTTGATTTATCATTTTCTATTAATATTTAATGTAACGTGCTTATCTCCAATTAAAAGAATGTTCGTTTGATTATTTGTTTTTGTCTTTACTTTAATACTGATAATATTTTAACAAACACCTTAACCTATATACACATTAGGCACAAATTGTTGGTTTTCACCGTCCCAGTTCACCCAATAAATAATAAATAGTCTCAAGGCGGGGAAAAGAAGATAATTAAAACCTATAAATTAAAACAAGTAAAAGTGAAACAACAAACAAATTTCGCAGTTCAACGTATAAGGTTGGAAAACTGCTAATTAAAACCTATTCAAAGAAGTAATAAAAAAGCAAAACAAATATTTACCCAAATGCCACCGCAGTTTAACGTATGGTCGTTGTTATTCTTCGGGATGGTACGGTTCCTATAAAACAACGGGTCCCGCCACAAACTGGATCTCTGCGGTGGCACTTGCAAACGACCGTTCCCCGTCACCTGATACAGTATACCATGTAACAGAACAGCTGCGAAAAATGTGGCGCTGTTGGTCATGCTTAATATTGATGAGTGCCTCTATAAAATATATATTTTCCTTCTCACTTATGTCCTTAATTGTTTCGTAATAATCGAAATGAAATTTATTTTTGTAAAATCTATGCTAAAGTTGTGTTGGTTTCTTTACCGATACACCCTATTCTACTGAACAATGAGATCAGACAACTAGTTTTGTAGGAGAAAGTTTTTCTTCTCTCACTTCCTCAAAACATATTAAACAATCACGTCTGATATATGACGCAGACAATGCGATTTTTTTCCTTGTTTAAAATATGTCCTTGTTTATCACGCCTTCTATTTATATAAACAAAAGCATGTTAACCTTCGTTTACGTTTTTACTGTTTGATATACTAAATTGCAGTTGTCATAAGACGTACGAACAGACATATATCATATTACTACACAGCAATTATTACCGACTCGCCCTTAAGTTACATACCACCTATGTCCTGCTCTAGCACTTTCGTTCGACGTTGTGTTGGCAATTTCTCGTCTCTCACCGCTGCGGATTCGAATCGCACTTAGAGCGCAGCTTTGAAGTGACAATGTGTCTATTCTTACGGATGACGGGATGTATAACGTGCTGGTTCTTTCCTGGAATAAATGGGTGAGCTTTACCACACAAATTCGACCGTCATTCATAACCTAAAATGTGCTCGAAAATATCGTTAAAAGCACAGACAAAAAAACAAAAACGTTTGGGTCTTCGTAACACCATGCAGTTTGTAGCAAAGTTTTCTCGTTTTATTAATGGTCGATAATGCCTTAAATAAATATGTTTCATGTAAATCAGTAATAGTATCAATTGAAAGATTTTGTATGGTGTTTTACGTCATTTTTAACACATGTAAGGTTATATATGATGTTCGATTTTGTGGTGATGGAAGCGGATCAACCACTTTTCCTGGGTAGAACCAGTACTGTACCTCTCGCAATCCGTCCGAAATGCATTTCACTTACAAGTCGAGCTCCCCGTGGGATTCGAACCCGCAGCGGTAAGAGGCGAGCAGGTTTACAACGGAACATCGTTAACCCCTTGGCAACGCAGTCGCTATAAATTAAAAGTCAAAGATTAATCTTAAAACTGATTGCAATGTCACCGTTTACGTTGTCTTTTATTAACGATTCAATTAGTCATAAGTAAATTTAAACATGCCGTGTGTTTTAATGCACTTCTTCACTGTTTCGATAAAAAATAGCAATCAATGACCGCAGTCAACCAAAAACACGCACAGAAACAAACAAGAAGCACAAAGACGAATCAAATGCAAGACATGAAATCACGTACATAAAATGGTTGACAATAAGGCTACCGCTTTGGAACGGTCAGCGGCAAAAAAAAGGCCGCTAAAAAGGCCGCTGAGGTTTAAACCAGGTTCTAGAACAGAAATACGTGGTTAACGAAAGTAACGGAAGGTAAAACAAACAGCATGCTTTGGTCCCGTCCTAGATTTTATAGGACTTCTTTTCAAAGAACCATTGTGCCTTTTTTTCCCATAGCGTTAACCATGTCCGTCCCCACGTCCTTCCGTACGTACATACGTCCTGAAAAGTGTGCGTGTCTATCTCCTCCCACAATGTTTAATTGATTTCTTCGAAACTTTACAGTATGCTTACCTATGATGTCAAGATGTGCATATTGTTTTGGCGTCAAAATCTACCTAGTATTACCGCAGTTATGGCCCCTTTATGGAGAAATGGATTTGAAAATATCTTGTGTGTCTATCTCCTCTCACACTTTTCAACCGACTGCTTCGAAACTTTACAGGATGCTTACCTATGATGTCAAGATGTGCATATGGTTTCAGCGTCAAAATCGGTCTCGTATTACCGGAATTAAGGCCCTTTTTCTGTGAAATTTTACGTTAAAGTATCTCGTGTGTCTTTTTACACTGATTGTCTACAGTGGGGTCATCCGTGTCCCTTGAAAACATTTCTAGTATTTATTCATAAATGATCCGTATAATATAATCTATCAAATGTGTTCAACTAAAAACCCTGGTTCCAGGGTTCGAGGGTCTCATATTTGTATAAAAAGATGTTTAGGGAGTGTGTTCAACTAGAAACCCTGGTTCCCGGATTCGAGGGTCTCACATTTGTATACAAAGATGTGTAGGGAGTGTTTTCAACTAGAAACCCTGGTTCCCGGGTTCGAGGGTCTTATATTTGTATAAAAAGATGTGTAGGGAGTGTGTTTAAGTCTTCTCATTACATGCCAAGTCGCCAACAGAACTTATATTTGGTACTTTAGTCATCCTATACAAGTCGCCAACAGAACTTATAATTGGTACATTAGCCATCCTATACATGCCAAGTCGCCAACAGAACTTATAATTGGTACTTTAGTCATCCTATACAAGTCGCCAACAGAACTTATATTTGGTACTTTAGTCATCCTATACAAGTCGCCAACAGAACTTATATTTGGTACTTTAGTCATCCTATACATGCCAAGTCGCCAACAGAACTTATGTTTGGTACATTAGTCATCCTATACAAGTGGTGAATCTATACATGCCAAGTCGCCAACAGAACTTATATTTGGTACATTAGTCATCCTATACAAGTGGTGAATTTATACATGCTAAGTTGCCAACAGAAGTTATATTTGGTACATTAGTCATTCTATACATGTCAAGTCGCCAACAGAACTTATATTTGGTACTTTAGTCATCCTATACAAGTCGCCAACAGAACTTGTATTTGGTACTTTAGTCATCCTGTACAAGTCGCCAACAGAACTTATATTTGGTACATTAGTCATCCTATACATGCCAAGTCGCCAACATAACTTATATTTGGTACATTAGTCCTCCTATACATGCCAAGTCGCCAACATAACTTATATTTGGTACTTTAGTCATCCTATACATGCCAAGTCGCCAACAGAATTTATATTTGGTACTTTAGTCATCCTATACATGCCAAGTCGCCAACAGAACTTATGTTTGGTACATTAGTCATCCTATACAAGTGGTGAATCTATACATGCCAAGTCGCCAACAGAACTTATATTTGGTACATTAGTCATCCTATACAAGTGGTGAATCTATACATGCTAAGTCGCCAACATAACTTATATTTGGTACATGAGTCATCCTATACATGCTAAGTCGCCAACAGAACTTATATTTGGTACATTAGTCAGCCTATACAAGTGGTGAATCTATACATGCTAAGTCGCCAACAGAACTTGTATTTGGTACATTAGTCATCCTATACAAGTTGTGAATCTATATGTCTTCTCATTACATGCTAAGTCGCCAACAGAACTTATATTTGGTACATTAGTCATCCTATACAAGTGGTGAATCTATACATGCTAAGTCGCCAACAGAACGTATATTTGGTACATTAGTCATCCTATACAAGTGGTGAATCTATACATGCTAAGTCATCAACAGAACTTATATTTGGTACATTAGTCATCCTATACAAGTGGTGAATATATACATGCTAAGTCGCCAACAGAACTTATGTTTGGTACATTAGTCATCCTATACACGTGTTGAATCTATACATGCTAAGTCGTCAACAGAACTTATGTTTGGTACATTAGTCATCCTATACAAGTGGTGAATCTATACATGCTAAGTCGCCAACAGAACTTATATTTGGTACATTAGTCATCCTATACAAGTGGTGAATCTATACATGCTAAGTCGCCAACAGAACTTATATTTGGTACATTAGTCATCCTATACAAGTGGTGAATCAATACATGCTTAGTCGCCAACAGAACTTATGTTCGGTATATTTGTCATCCTGTACAAGGGGTGAATCTATACATGCTAAGTCGCCAACAGAACTTATGTTTGGTACATTAGTCATCCTATACAAGTGGTGAATCTATACATGCTAAGTCGCCAACAGAACTTATGTTTGGTACATTAGTCATCCTATACATGTGGTGAATCTATACATGCTAAGTCGCCAACAGAACTTATATTTGGTACATAAGTCATCCTATACATGCCAAGTCGCCAACAGAACTTATTTGTGGTACATTAGTCATCCTATACATGCCAAGTCGCCAACAGAACTTATATTTGGTACTTTAGTCATCCTATACATGCCAAGTCGCCAACAGAATTTATATTTGGTACTTTAGTCATCCTATACATGCCAAGTCGCCAACAGAACTTATGTTTGGTACATTAGTCATCCTATACAAGTGGTGAATCTATACATGCCAAGTCGCCAACAGAACTTATATTTGGTACATTAGTCATCCTATACAAGTTGTGAATCTATACATGCTAAGTCGCCAACATAACTTATATTTGGTACAATAGTCATCCTATACATGCTAAGTCGCCAACATGACTTATATTTGGTACATTAGTCAGCCTATACAAGTGGTGAATCTATACATGCTAAGTCGCCAACATAACTTATATTTGGTACATTAGTCATCCTATACAAGTTGTAAATCTATAAGTCTTCTCATTACATGCTAAGTCGCCAACAGAACTTATATTTGGTACATTAGTCATCCTATACAAGTAGTGAATCTATACATGCTAAGTCGCCAACAGAACTTATATTTGGTACATTAGTCATCCTATACAAGTGGTGAATCTATACATGCTAAGTCGCCAACAGAACTTATGTTTGGTACATTAGTCATCCTGTACAAGTGGTGAATCTATACATTCTAAGTCGCCAACATAACTTATGTTTGGTACATTAGTCATCCTATACAAGTGGTGAATCTACACATGCTAAGTCGCCAACAGAACTTATATTTGGTACATTAGTCATCCTATACAAGTGGTGAATCTATACATGCTAAGTCACCAACAGAACTTACGTTTGGTGCATTAGTCATCCTATACAAGTGGTGAATCTTTACATGCTAAGTCGCCAACAGAACTTATATTTGGTACATTAGTCATCCTATACAAGTGGTGAATCTATGCATGCTAAGTCGCCAAAAGAACTTATGTTTGGTACATTAGTCATCCTATACAAGTGGTGAATCTATACATGTTAAGCCGCCAACAGAACTTATGTTTGGTACATTAGTCATCCTATACAAGTGGTGAATCTATACATGCTAAGTCGCCAACAGAAATTATATTTGGTACTTTAGTCATCCTATACATGCCAAGTCGCCAACAGAACTTATGTTTGGTACATTAGTCATCCTATACAAGTGGTGAATCTATACATGCCAAGTCGCCAACAGAACTTATATTTGGTACATTAGTCATCCTATACAAGTGGTGAATCTATACATGCTAAGTCGCCAACATAACTTATATTCGGTACATGAGTCATCCTATACATGCTAAGTCGCCAACAGAACTTATATTTGGTACATTAGTCATCCTATACAAGTGGTGAATCTATACATGCCAAGTCGTCAACAGAACTTATATTTGGTACATTAGTCATCCTATACAAGTTGTGAATCTATACATGCTAAGTCGCCAACATAACTTATATTTGGTACAATAGTCATCCTATACATGCTAAGTCGCCAACATGACTTATATTTGGTACATTAGTCAGCCTATACAAGTGGTGAATCTATACATGCTAAGTCGCCAACATAACTTATATTTGGTACATTAGTCATCCTATACAAGTTGTGAATCTATAAGTCTTCTCATTACATGCTAAGTCGCCAACAGAACTTATATTTGGTACATTAGTCATCCTATACAAGTAGTGAATCTATACATGCTAAGTCGCCAACAGAACTTATATTTGGTACATTAGTCATCCTATACAAGTGGTGAATCTATACATGTTAAGCCGCCAACAGAACTTATGTTTGGTACATTAGTCATCCTATACAAGTGGTGAATCTATACATGCTAAGTCGCCAACAGAACTTATATTTGGTACTTTAGTCATCCTATACATGCCAAGTCGCCAACAGAACTTATGTTTGGTACATTAGTCATCCTATACAAGTGGTGAATCTATACATGCCAAGTCGCCAACAGAACTTATATTTGGTACATTAGTCATCCTATACAAGTGGTGAATCTATACATGCTAAGTCGCCAACATAACTTATATTCGGTACATGAGTCATCCTATACATGCTAAGTCGCCAACAGAACTTATATTTGGTACATTAGTCAGCCTATACAAGTGGTGAATCTATACATGCTAAGTCGCCAACAGAACTTATATTTGGTACATTAGTCATCCTATACAAGTTGTGAATCTATATGTCGTCTCATTACATGCTAAGTCGCCAACAGAACTTATATTTGGTACATTAGTCATCCTATACAAGTGGTGAATCTATACATGCTAAGTCGCCAACAGAACGTATATTTGGTACATTAGTCATCCTATACAAGTGGTGAATCTATACATGCTAAGTCATCAACAGAACTTATGTTTGGTACATTAGTCATCCTATACAAGTGGTGAATATATACATGCTAAGTCGCCAACAGAACTTATGTTTGGTACATTAGTCATCCTATACAACTGGTGAATCTATACATGCTAAGTCGTCAACAGAACTTATGTTTGGTTCATTAGTCATCCTATACAAGTGGTGAATCTATACATGCTAAGTCGCCAACAGAACTTATATTTGGTACATTAGTCATCCTATACAAGTGGTGAATCTATACATGCTAAGTCGCCAACAGAACTTATATTTGGTACATTAGTCATCCTATACAAGTGCTGAATCTATATATGCTTAGTCGCCAACAGAACTTATGTTTGGTATATTAGACATCCTATACAAGTGGTGAATCTATACATGCTAAGTCGCCAACAGAACTTATGTTTGGTACATTAGTCATCCTATACAAGTGGTGAATCTATACATGCTAAGTCGCCAACAGAACTTATGTTTTGTACATTAGTCATCCTATACATGTGGTGAATCTATACATGCTAAGTCGCCAACAGAACTTATATTTGGTACATAAGTCATCCTATACATGCCAAGTCGCCAACAGAACTTATTTGTGGTACATTAGTCATCCTATACATGCCAAGTCGCCAACAGAACTTATATTTGTTACTTTAGTCATCCTATACATGCCAAGTCGCCAACAGAATTTATATTTGGTACTTTAGTCATCCTATACATGCCAAGTCGCCAACAGAACTTATGTTTGGTACATTAGTCATCCTATACAAGTGGTGAATCTATACATGCCAAGTCGCCAACAGAACTTATATTTGGTACATTAGTCATCCAATTCAAGTGGTGAATCTATACATGCTAAGTTGCCAACATAACTTATATTTGGTACAATAGTCATCCTATACATGCCAAGTCGCCAACAGAACTTATATTTGGTACTTTAGTCATCCTATACATGCCAAGTCGCCAACAGAATTTATATTTGGTACTTTAGTCATCCTATACATGCCAAGTCGCCAACAGGACTTATATTTGGTACATTAGTCAGCCTATACAAGTGGTGAATCTATACATGCTAAGTCGCCAACAGAACTTATATTTGGTACATTAGTCATCCTATACAAGTTGTGAATCTATAAGTCTTCTCATTACATGCTAAGTCGCCAACAGAACTTATATTTGGTACATTAGTCATCCTATACAAGTAGTGAATCTATACATGCTAAGTCGCCAACAGAACTTATGTTTGGTACATTAGTCATCCTGTACAAGTGGTGAATCTATACATTCTAAGTCGCCAACAGAACTTATGTTTGGTACATTAGTCATCCTATACAAGTGGTGAATCTACACATGCTAAGTCGCCAACAGAACTTATATTTGGTACATTAGTCATCCTATACAAGTGGTGAATCTATACATGCTAAGTCGCCAACAGAACTTACGTTTGGTACATTAGTCATCCTATACAAGTGGTGAATCTATACATGCTAAGTCGCCAACAGAACTTATATTTGGTACATTAGTCATCCTATACAAGTGGTGAATCTATAAGTCTTCTCATTACATGCTAAGTCGCCAACAGAACTTATATTTGGTACATTAGTCATCCTATACAAGTAGTGAATCTATACATGCTAAGTCGCCAACAGAACTTATGTTTGGTACATTAGTCATCTTGTACAAGTGGTGAATCTATACATTCTAAGTCGCCAAAAGAACTTATGTTTGGTACATTAGTCATCCTATACAAGTGGTGAATCTACACATGCTAAGTCGCCAACAGAACTTATATTTGGTACATTAGTCATCCTATACAAGTGGTGAATCTATACATGCTAAGTCGCCAACAGAACTTACGTTTGGTACATTAGTCATCCTATACAAGTGGTGAATCTATACATGCTAAGTCGCCAACAGAACTTATATTTGGTACATTAGTCATCCTATACAAGTGGTGAATCTATACATGCTAAGTCGCCAAAAGAACTTATGTTTGGTACATTAGTCATCCTATACAAGTGGTGAATCTATACATGTTAAGCCGCCAACAGAACTTATGTTTGGTACATTAGTCATCCTATACAAGTGGTGAATCTATACATGCTAAGTCGCCAACAGAACCTATATTTGGTACATTAGTCATCCTATACAAGTGGTGAATCTATACATGCTTAGTCGCCAACAGAACTTATGTTTGGTACATTAGTCATCCTATACAAGTGGTGAATATATACATGCTAAGACGCCAAGAGAACTTATGTTTGGTACATTAGTCATCCTATACAAGTGGTGAATCTATACATGCTAAGTCGCCAAAAGAACTTATGTTTGGTACATTAGTCATCCTATACAAGTGGTGAATCTATACATGCTAAGTCGCCAACAGAACGTATGTTTGGTACATTAGTCATCCTATACAAGTGGTGAATCTATACATTCTAAGTCGCCAGCAGAACTTATATTTGGTACATTAGTCATCCTATACAAGTAATGAATCTATACATGGTAAGTCGCCAACATAACTTATATTTGGTATATATATACTGAAAGGAAAAAGAAACGTGACTCGGGAATTTCCGCTATATTATGTATTGTACAATATGCTGCTGTTAATCCAATGGTACATGGCTACGTAATATATTTCCTTTCGGAAAAAAGACTAAACAACACGTAACACAGACAATAGTATTCCTGCAAAGTTTCATTATTGACAGAGTACGCGTTTGTCACAAACTTAGGACGCACAATTTTGCAAACTCTTTAAGTAAGGTTGTTTCATGGGCACTTCGGTTGTAAGTCTCGTCCACAGGCCTAGTTATTACAAAGTACTTTAGCATCATTTTGACTCGAAACCTTCGTGCATAGATATTTACAAGGGCGTAGCCAGACCTGTTTTGATGTTCAGGCCCGACTATTTCTAGTGGGGTCTGGGCATGTTTCCCCGGAAAATCTTGAAAACGTAGGGTGTCTCTGGCTTATATTTATATGTAAATTTAAGCAAAATCACACTTCAAAATGAACAAATTCATACACGATTATTTCATCGTATTATGTGCAGGTTCGGGCCTTTAGGCTACTGTATTAAAATGTGATATATTTGAGAGTTTTCATTTTTCTTCTTTATTCGAGATGTAAGTGAGGAAGTGTCGATTCTTATGGATTGCGGGAGGTGTACAGTACTGGTTCTACCATTAAAAGTGGGTGGTCTGACTCCACCATAAAAAATCGACAGTCATATACAACCTTTACATGTATTGAAAACGACGTAAAACAACCCACAAACCTTACATTTTTTGTTTTATTCTACCATAAAGTATAGGCTTATATATAGTATTGCAGTATATATCAGTATATAGAGAATATTTAACTGCTTGGATCGATTATAGGGAAATCCTTCAAGAGATGGTAGGCGTGTGGCTCTTTTCATTATACTCAACATTTAGTAATCAATAAGAAAAAAACTGATTACTTTGAACTTTTAAATTTTAGGTGCTTAAGTTAATGGTACATTAATGCATCAAATTGGTATGTGATACTTTAAGAAAGAATGTGAAACTGATGCCATAGTATATGAGAGAAACGAAAGAGTGTGCGAAATTTGTAACACTAACAATATTGAAGACGAGTACCATTTAATTTTGATCTGAAATACTTACTCTAACATTAGAAACAAACACATTCCTAAATATATATTACATAACTAGACCAAGCATGTTTAAATTTGTGGAATTGTTGCAATCATTAAACAAAAGGATTATTCTTAGTTTCAGTGAATTCATTTCCGATGCACTTGTATTAAGGCTATCTGCATCCAATTTAACAGACTTAAAACAAACTAGATATCTTATTTCAGAACATCCTCGTTTATCATTGACATACCATAATATGTGTATTTTTTTGTTTAAATGTGTATATGCAATGATAAAATCGGTCACCTGTGTGTATATCCCTGCCACCCCCACCCCACCACCACCACCACCACAGCCCATACCCCCATTTAACAATATCCGAGGAAGAACATGTCTCATCTCTACCAAAATGTGTTGTAATATACATTTATGTTTAAAAAAATCAGTGTGCTTATTTCGATTTTTTTTTTATGTATGTGTTTTCTTTAAATATAAATATATTGTTTAATAAATGAGATGAATACGTGACGGTAATCTAGTGATAGCATTAGACTTACGTAATTCATCTAGACTGAAGCGAAAAAGAAACGCAACTAGGGAATTTTCGCTATGTATTGTATATACTGCACACTTAATTCCAGATAATATTCCAAAGAAATCCAAAGTTGTTTTGCAAAAAAAGTTGCATTTAGTTAGAGAAAGAAAACAACTGTGATATTGTAGACGTTTTAATCACAGTGCACCTTGTAACAAGAAATTAATAAATGTTGAAGTTCCTATTTGAAAAAATGGGCCATTTTAGTACTGCATGTAACGTAAAGAGTGTGCAACAGTTTGCATCTTAAGTTTGCTCACATGCTTCAGCCAAACGGGAACTATGTCAATAATAAAACTTTGAAGGAATAGTATTATGATGACGCCTACCTAAAGCCCATTGTTACGGTGGCGTTTGATGTTTGTCCATGATCTTTCTTGTCGTGCCCTTAATGGTTTATTCTCTTACTGCTGTGGCTTCTGCCAAGTCATTGAGTACCTTCATTGTGGCTTTCTAGGCTATTGTTTTTTGTGTATTATATTTACACGAGCATATTTGTGTTTTACTTATACATGCAAAAACAATATGTATTGCCTATTGATGCTGCCTTGTTGGTTAGAGATTAGATCATGACGGGGATTTCTTTATTTACACTCTCCAGTTTTAATGGGATGACAGTAGGGTAAGTGTGAGGTTTGGTGCACCCTAGAACCGGTTTAAACCCCCAGTGGCCTACTTTGCCACTGACCGTTCCAATGCGGTAGCCCTATTGTCAACCCTTTTGTGTTTGTGATGTCGTTTGCATTTATTATTGCTTTTGCCTTCTTGTTTGTTTGTTTGCGTGTTTGTTTCTGTGTTTTGTGGTTGAATGTCCTCTTTGAATACTACTTTCCCTGTCCGATCTTTTTATATTTCTTGTGATAGTCCTTGTCGCAAGTAATATTTTTATATTTTTTTAAAGTAGATTAGAGATACGATAATACAATTTTGTAAAGGATTTTCGAAGTTTATGGTAACGGTAGCCCTGCTGGGGTAGCATTTTAATTTACACATATTTTGTATATTAAAGTCCTCAACATGACTATAAGCCCTAGAGAAACGGAAACTTAGACCCCATAAGACGTAGCGCGAGGAAACTCCTCATCAAAAAGGGGATAATTAACAATATCAGAATTAAAATCATCCATCTTGTCATATATTTTACTAATTATTTCGCCATGTTCAATAGAGAAATATAAATCAGGAAAAGAAGCGACAGTATCAGAAATGTTAGCTTTGTTGAATCGAACGAAGTTCCTTGGGATATATGTTATTAACCATATTAGGAAAGAAAGGATTGTAAATGTTCAATATGTCATCCAAATACCGAGAGTTGTCATTAAAAGCTTCAATGACATCTACCGGAGTATCGGATGAAAGACTCAACATGAAATCTCTTTCGTAGCAATGTTATACGCCGTTTGCGAATAACCGACCAATTACGAATTCCGAAACGGAGGGGCCAATTACGAATATGCATATTTATTGTATTTTACCAAATAAAAACACACACAATTGCTTGTTTTCGTAAATGTAGTACAACAATGTTTTGTTGTTAACTAAAAAGCTTCTGGAATAAACAGAGTAAGTTAAAAATCACAAATCGTGATGTTCGGATTTCAGTATACAGAATAGGATCTGATTAATCCATGTAGAACGATCTTTTTAAACGTGTTTAATAGATTCAGGCCATTGCAGTCTTTCCTTTATTATTAATTCAATAATAAGATGTATAGAATGGTATTACCAGAAACTGTAAACCTTAGGTTAGGGTACTTGGAGAAAAGGCACGTCAACGCTACCAGAACAAGAGAAATGCGCAATGGTAGGAAGATGGTAACTGTCCAGTGAATATGTGTGGTACAACGACTTGTTTTATGTTGATTTATATGATTAGAATACTTTCAGGTTATGAAGGTGTGATGAAATTATGAGGGACAGTTGGCTTGCCGAGTTGGTGGGTGGGCACCTGTAGTAAATATCTTATAAATTTGCTTTTTTATTATCTGATGTTCAATATGATGCTCGCCAAAAAAGAAACATGACATAATATTGTCTTTTATCACACTGTCACTATATTTGTATCATGCTTTCGTTCGGAACGTTTGGTAATGGATTTTTTATTCATCATCCTTGCCATTTACCAGTACTGAAGTATGTTCTGATTACCCTGATCATGGCATCAGATTGAAATTTGTCTCTGAATTTTTATTTATTCAGCGGAATCACTGCCAGTGTGTGAAACTTTTTCAAAGATATCCCGGATAATCCCAAAATATAACTTGTGCTGGAACAAATCTGTCTCATTTATTTGACGTCTTTGGGAGCTTTTATCACATACAGACTTTTATAGATGCACCCTAGATGGCGTATACATATAACAAAAGTGTCTCGTCGTTCGTAGACATGTATTTTATGCACTAGTTGGAGGACGTGCTAGTCAGGGCTGTCTCTATTTTTTGAAACAAATGGCAAGTTTGATTTGACAGGCTGCTAACATTAGTAATCGCGTAAAGCGAGAGAGGTTGTTAGGGTGACCGCGGGCATTCTCCCCCGCGGATAAGCATGAGGTCTAATTGCAATCTCATTTTTTGGTGCTAATTAAGGTCAGGATGTTTAGTTATTTGATGATTTTTTCAGATAATGAAATGATTTCAAACTATTTTATACTGATTTTAAAAAAAATAAAATTAACAATTGTTTACAGCCACCCCAGGGTCACCATTTGAACAAACTTAGTAGAGGACCATAAGCTGATGCTACATGTAATACATGAGAGCTCTGTGCCTTGTGATTCCAGATAAGAAGATTTTTTAAAGTTTTTTCCTATATGTCTATATGAAAAACATGCAAAACCTCAATATACAAATGTTGGACCCGCGGGGCACGGCCATTTTTAATCCCGGGGACTTTATTTGAACAAACTTGCTAATCTAGGCGTTGGCGATCATTTTAAAAGAAAAACTGTTGAAATCTGTCCAGCGGTTCTGAAGAAGAAGATTTTTAAAGGTTTCGATTATATATGGTAATGGCAGCCATCTTGGATTTAGCGCTGACCTACGGACGACGGAAGACGGACAACACACCATCCCATAAGAGCTAAAAAGGAGAGACCCGATAATTGTTCGTACCATTTTAATACAAGAACAAATCTGTTGCAAGAGGTTCTACTCTTCAAACGGGACACTGCAAGTTTTAAAACAAGCAAGATTGCCGTGTGACCCTTTACTATTATATGCAACAACATTCAGCGTTGAACTCTTCAAACGAGAAACCGCGAGTTTTAAAGGGACACTCTTAAGTTTCTGTAAAGCATAACAATGAGCATCTCGATTAATTTATCCTGTATCATTTTGACTTTAAAACTGCTTGCGTATAATTATTTTTTTTTGAGATTTCAGCTGTCTTCGTTATTCTACCAAATGTTTAAGTATTTTATTGGTGCTATTTAATCAATAGTTAGAAATATGTAAAAAATAATTTGCCTTGAACAATAACAATAATTAATGAGAATGCCGTATGTCCCTTTATAACAATCAATGTTGCCGTGAGTCCGTTTACTATTTTATTCGTTAACCTCGAAAAATACTAACAGTCGTGTAAGATCATCTATATAACATTCTGACCTGCCAGAGTTTCACATTTGTATCCTGTGTACGACTGGTAACAGAACTTTGAGATGTGAGAATGCTTTGTTTGATTGTTTGGTGTTTAACGTAATTTTCCAGAACATTTTATGCTATGCATGACGGTCGATTTTTGTTTGTGGTGGAGGCAGACCATCCATTTATTTCTGGTTAGAACCAGTAATGCATACCTCATGACATCTGTACGAATCGACACTTTCTCAACTTACAAATTGAGCTTCCAGTGGGATTCGAACTCGTAACCCCTTGCCTATACTCTCTACATAATATCGGTATCAACAAATAGTAACAGTTTATATGTATAACTTTGTGTTGTTAAATTTTAAAACTATTTATATAAAAAGCCTATAAATTACATCTACTGAAAAGATAAGAATGGGATAAGTATGAGTAATGAGAATTTAAGAAATGTAAATAATCTGTATCTCTATAATTAATGAAGCAACATGATACATGCAAATAAACACCGTTTATGTATGTTATCAAAGTTCGCTGAGCTAATAATTCGTACTATACTTTGCATTAACCTGTTCTCGCAATGTACCGATTTCCCAGGATCCCAAATCCTGATCTTTCACCCGTAGATAAGTAGTACAGGCATACAGCGATACAATTTGTAATTGCGTTTGTAGTAAACACTTAATCATCTTGCGCAGCAACTGCAGTAATACAAAGAAAAGGAAAACACGCGAGTTCCTAGAACAGAATCTGAGTCATATGAATCATGTGCTAGATTACACAACATGTGTTGTAGTAAATGGGTCAGAGGATAGAGTAGGACAGATGTTGTAATATACAGGCGCAAACATGAAGTCTTCTACCGTGATATTGTTTTTTATTGTTTTGTTGTGTACATTTAGTTATAGAGTTTGTCAGTCAAGCTGGGAATATCAGAGTTTGAATAGAAAAATAAACTTAATGCGAGAAACTTTCCAAAAATGTGCCTCATTCGAACGCGAAATCACTGACATGAAGTTTGAGTTGGAAGATTTAAAGTCCGAGTTAAAGGAAGAAAAGAGACTGACAGCTGGCTTGAAACAACTTCTTGAGTCTGACAGACTAACGATGGACCTCAGTCAGGGTAAGATAATTTATTTAAATTTGTTCTGCTGGTTCCCTTGACATTGCGCAGTATAGTTTTCAAATGTGTACTGTAAAAAGACTAATTACAGTAAGCTGCGTTAAGGCTTGGAAATTCAAATTAAATGCACGCTACCCATATCAGACATGTAACTGTATCTCGTCTGATAACAATAGCAATCTAATTTGAAATGGTTTGGCAATAAATAAGGAATGGCTTTATAATGAATTTCAAATTCACAATGACAGAAACAGACTTGTTTAACACAATATGTTAAGGTTTGGTGAAATGTTCTCTCTGACACAATAGTAATTGATTATATTAAATACTCATACTCAGGTTCAGTTATGTTTAACAATAATATAATGTACATATTTCAGCAGGTTTTTAAGGAATTGACACAAGCATTTGTTATGATATTATGCGCCACAATGTGTTATAAAGTATAACACTGTGCAAACAATACATAATTATAACACATTGCATGCAATATATAATTATATCCCATTGCATACATTATAACATAATTATGACACGAGGCATAAAATACATAATTATAACACATAGTTTACATTACATAATTATAACAAACTGCAAACAATACATAATTATAACACGTGTCATAAAATACATAATTGTAACACATAGTGTATAATACATAATTATAGAACACTGGAAACAAAACATAATTATAACACATGGCAAACAATACATACTTATAACACACTGCAAATAATACATAATTATAACACAATGACAACAATACATAATTATAACACATTGCAAACAATACATACTTAAAGCACTTTGGCAACAATATATATTTATAACGCATTGCATACAATACATATTTATTACACACTGCAAACAATACATAATTATAATGCATTGCTAAACATATTTAATTATATATTTTATTATTGTATTAAAGTGACAAATAGCATCGTTACAAAATATTACATATACAAAACAATACAGTATAATATAGGCAATATTAAGTAAAAACATGAATACCCAGCCTAATGAGACTTATTAGTCACTATAGAAATATCAATTGCATTATGGATTTTACAACTCATTTAATAGGTATAACAAAAGTAAACATGAAACATATAGTACACATTAATTTGTACGATTTTTTAAGGCATTATAACACTTTGCAAACAATACATGATTATAATACATTGCAAACAATACATAATTATGACACATTGCAAACGAAACATAACTATAAGACACTGTAAACAAAACATAATTATAACACACTGCATGCAATACATACTTATAACACACTGCAAACAAGACATAATTATAACACATCATAATCAATACATAATTATAACATTGCAAACGAAACATAATTATTGTACACAAGTCTCTTTGTCACAAATGTTAACATATGGCGGTAAACAGTTGCCTACGAGTTGCTTTACTACTTTCAGTTAAAACACTTTTTGCACGAGGACTTCAGTTCTACTCTAGAAAAAATCACACCAATTGTTGCGTTTTCATGTTTACGTATATGAAGTGCGAACAATACCCCCAACATATGTAAACACGTTGCACATGCCTTATTTAAATATTATAACAGGTTGTACTTATCTAGCTTGTCTTCTAAGTGCTACATATTGTATATATTAACTTGTACTATTTCATGACTAAAAACAAATTTCGAGACTATTGTAAATGGGGTGGGGGGAGAGAATTTCTATAGGTAACTGTAAATCACTGATAGCCATGCAATTTCAGGAAAACATTGTGATATTCAATTTTGATTCAGATTATGAGGCCCACACAATAAAGCCTTTTTGTGTGCAGTAAAATATAAAAAAACAACAGAGAGTTGTTCATTTAATGCTTTGCTTTCATTCTTGTTCTAGAAACAATAAAGAAATATCAGACAAGTTTTGTATTTAACTAGCTAAATTATGAATATACTTTTCAAAATTACAAAGTTGTGTTTAGCTTTTCTTACCCAAGACAATATCTAATATCGCAGTATAACACAAAGAAAAAACTACAAGTGGGACTCAATTTATATACCTGAGTTGATCTGTCATGGAGCATGCAGTCAGTAAATAAACAATATTCCTATGCTTTTTCAAGTAGCGATGGGAAATATTAGGAAATATGTCCTTAAGGATAAGTCACGGTTGAAATAGTTTCAATTCGATTAACATCCAAAAGGTCGCTATATTAGCCAAAAATCGATGAGCAAAATATCATATTTTATCTTGCCTTCGTACAGGTTTACAGGTTACATCGAGAAATATACGACTTTCGATTAATTTTACAAAACAACAACAAAAAAGTGCTTGCCTGGAATTGGATTTGAACTAGCGACCTATAGGCCGTGTGCTACTACCCAAATTTTGACATAAATTCAGCCATATACGTATTATTTCTGATATTATGTTCACGTAAATAATATTGAAGTACTGTCATGTACATTATGCTTGACATTACTCATGCCTAAAGTATGCATTTGGTTGAAAATTTCCCTTGACCATACCCCATCCATTTTGGAGTTAGTTTTTATACAAAAATGGCAGATAAATAGTCCTTAAATATACAGCAGCTAACTAGTGTTACACGTGATGCAAGTTAACAAAGGGTAGATACAAAGGCAACGTTGCAAGGAGACGTGATGCAAGTTAACACAGGGTAGATACAAAGGCAACGTTGCAAGGAGATTTGAAAGACTAGCACAGCAGCTTTTGCGTCAGTTCTTCGGAGTAGGAAAATCGTTCTTAAATGAAAACAACTGATTTACAAAGTAGTTTGAGTATATGACTGCTGAAAGAAAAGTATAATCTAGATACCGCTACGGCAATAGTACAGAGCATCCTGACAGACATATTTTGAAAGACGGTAGTTAAATATTATTTTAAACAGCAGGTTGTCTAAATGGACACACAGTCTATAGTAACATCTGATGGTGAGATTTTTCAATCCAATCCACCACTCAGTAGAATGGGCATGCAACAAGTTGTTGTAATGAGACCCTGGAATAATAATCAACTGGATACCAGTTAATAATAATCCAGTGTCTCATTACAACGGTTTGTTGCATGTCCATCCTACAGCGTTGTAGATTCAACTGGTCAGCTCTTGATGAGCAGTATTCCCCATACATATGCAGCAGCGGCAGTACACCATTTGCGTGCATACCACCACGTGCAAACACGGACCTAGGAATGTCTTACATAGCTTTAGAATAGGGATGGTACACCTTGAACTTTGTTATAGGGCCCGTTACAACATATAACCCATCTGTTCCTTTATAATATCGGAATGTTATAAAAGTATCATGCGAAACTTACTTTACACTGTACTTGCAGAAAGAATAGACTTCCCTGTATTGTAAAATGGTGTGAATGCAGGGGAGTTAGTTGAAGCATGCATACCAGATTCAGAATGTTAACATGAGTCAACATTTGGCAGATGAAAACGTAGTCTTTTGTTAAAGATGTTAATATCATGATTGTCTCTTTCTGTAGCTTTGAGACGTATATTATTTTCCAGGCTGAACTTTCTTTAAAGAGGCACTACCTATATCTACGCGATTGTTAATGTAACATATTAAATACTCAATATTACTGCATTTATATGTATGCAAAGCTATTGTATGAGTATTCTAAGAAGCAACAAGGTTCGTATTCCAGTTCTGTAAATTATTAATTATGATCAAAACAATATCTTGAATAAAATGCTGCCCAGCCGTTTATTCCTGCCGTTTTTACGATATTATCGGACATGCGCAATGCCATTCAGTTGAACGAAAACAAACTACTCGGGGCAGTTCCGATAGTAAACGAATCGATCGGAACTCGTCGCCAATTCGACGATGCAGTTCCGATTGTAAACGAATAAGATCGGAAAATCTCCGTAATCGGCTTGTCTAAAACAATGACGAATACAATTTCAAAAATCCGATCTATTCTATCCTGTTTTTCCCCAGCAAAACGCATATTACATGGGGTGAAATTATTGCCGTTTACCTTTTTCATAGTCCTCTTTACAATTAAGTAATTTAAAGTTTATATCAATTGGTGGACAAAAAGATATAGGTAGAGCATCTTTAAAACTACGTTTACTTATTTTTCTCAACCGAAAACTGAAATATCACTTCTCTCGGTTCTGTTAATTGGCATATTTTTTTTTTGCAATAGTTTAATAAAAGAAATACTACAATGGAATTAATGTATGCAATTTGTGAGTTTGAGTTTAATTATCAAAATCGTTTAAAAATGTCTTCAATTTATTGATTACAAATAGTTACATGATATTCATGCAATTATTTTTTTTTGGGCTATTTTTTTTGTTTTTTTGTGTGTGCTCGCCCATCGCCCATTTTCTTCTCCCATACACACGAAGGAGAAAAAGAAGAAGAAGAAGAAGAAGAAGAAGAAGAAGAAGAAGAAGAAGAAAAAGAAGAAGAAGAAGAAGAAGAAGAAGAAGAAGAAGAAGAAGAAGAAGAAGAAGAAGAAGAAACTTTATTTGCCTCGTCATAGGTCTATGGAGGTTCGATACCATCCTCCATATAAATGTGCATATAACAATATTGCAATAAGTCTAAGAAGACCGGTGAACAAATCAATAAAATACATAAGCATTAAAACAAAATTCGTTTCTTGATCATAGTGGACAGTGTGAATATGAGAACTTATATCTAACATACATCACTCATATGATAAGGTAAATAGTAAGATTAAATGTTAATCAATCAAACAAAAATACTATTCTTCGATGATTCTAATTACTATAATAAGTTACTAATTAACTTATTTGAGTCAAGTATCTTCTAGATACCTGTCTTTCATATCTTTCCCTACGAATTCAAAACAAGAGGAAAGATATAATTCAAAACTGGTATATGAAAGTCAAAATGTAATGGTTGCCTCTTTATCTACATAATAAGACCTACATAATAAGTTAAGACCTTCAGCTCCCTTTCATTTCAAAAGAAATCATTTTTTAATAAATATTCAAATTTTCGAAAATTGTATTTGCTGCTTTCAAGTTACTTAGTAACATTTTGTCTGTACCTTAATACATCTTTATTTACATTTTTGAAAATACTTTGTTTTGTAATAAATAAATCTCCAAAAATCTTTTATTTTATGCTTTATTTTTGTAAATTTTCTCCAAAAATGTCAAGATGTATCAACTTTGTTTATTCCAAACATTTTTCCCATGTACATTAATATACTAGAATGTTTATTTTAAGAACATGCAACTCTTTTATATTGCAATACAAAATATTTTAATAAGTCCAGTTTTCGGCGGATTTGGTTTAAATTTCGATATTCTGGGCCAAAAGAAATGGCATTTTCAAATCTCTGATCCTTTAGGAATGTCTCTTCTGTAGGTCAAGAAACCTTTACATTTAAAGAAATACTATAACGACTTCTGTTTTATAATATTTTATTAATCATAATTTAAAATTGCGTAACTATTCCAAAAATCAGCGTATTTACTTCGTTTTGTTTTGTTGATTTCCCCCCAACATTATAAGATTATGTATTTCATTCATTCCAAATATTTGTTTTCATAAACTTGTATATAACAGATAACTTTAAGGACTTTCAATCTCCTTATATTGTGATGAGAATTATATTTTTAGAAGTAATCCCGTTTTTAGTGATTTTGGTTCAAATTTGCAACTTTTGGCACAAAATATCCCAGTTTTTCCAAATGTCTGATCCTTTAGAATTTTACCTATATCTCAGGACATCTTTAGAAAAATGAAAACACTTTAAAATCTTCTATTTTGTTTAACTAGAAGTGTCAATATTTTTTTAATAATTATTCCAAAAATCAGCAATTTGTACGTTTTTTTGCTGATTTCCCCCCAAAATGGCAAGCTATAAACATTTTGTTCATTATCATTTTTTATTTATATGAATATAACAGGCAACTTTCAGAAGCTTCAGTTCCCTAATATTGCAATGATAATAATATTTAAAAAAAATATTCCAGTTTTTAGCGATTTTTGTTCAAATTTGGATGTTTTTGCCGAAAAATAATGTGTTAAGCTACCGTTTCAGAAAAACTATCCTGGCTATTTCTTTTTTACTAAGATATATCTAAAAGGTGATAGCATTTAAAATTTGCCAGCTGAATTGGTACCGAAAAGTTTAGTAGCCCATGGTCTACTAGATTCTTTGATACATGATGGTATCACAACTAGATCACGTTTATTTGTTGGTTGGTGCATTGTAGCATTTCTAACATTTAATAAACATTACAAAATATAATAACCAGCGCAGACACGAGCACAAACCCTGATCAACCGCTTAAAACAAAATCGGTATGAAGTTGTATTTCAGACAGAATCGAGAATGATAGTGTTGCACCACGTACGGTTCATTTGCAAGTACGACATGATGAACTTTATAATGATCAATCTTGAGCTGCCTTCAAATATTATAAAAAAGTCATGATCGGTTGTACTAAATATGCCAAGTTCCTATATTTCAGTGGTAAGTGCACATGACTGCAAACCAATAGGTCGTGTGATCGAGTCCCGAGTGAGGCAAATATTTTTTTTATTCTGTAAACTATAATGTTACATGTGTACAGGTACGATGTGCACTGTTCGATGTCTATAACGTAAATGATGTATTGCGTTAAGGCCCTATTTGAGACCTTTGTTTTTGGGGAGTGGGTGACAGATGTATATATAATTGTAAATCGCTGTTAGACAACAATGCACAAGAAAATGATGCCATTCAATTTTATTACAGATAATGAATTCCGCCCAATAAAGCTTAAGTAAGAAGTAAATATATTAAAACATGAAAGCAGTATACTCGTCAGTTGTGTTTTTGGCTTTATTATGCCCCCACCACCAAACAATTATTGGGCGTATAGTGTTAGTCATGCCCTTTCTTCATAACTTCATAACTTCCTTCATAACTCATAACTTCAAACGGTGTCAATATGTGCCTATCGCTTCGTCGTCAAAATCGACCTTTCTCCATAACATCAGTACTGTTATTCATTCGATCTTTGGAGATCGCTGAGCCCGATACTTATAATTAGTTATCGGTGGTACATTTTCAATTTCTTTTGTTTTCTTACTTAATTTTTGATTCGGTGGTTCCACTACTCCGGCCTATAAAAGGCTCTAGGTATTGTTTAACCACATATAGGATATGTTGTCTGCTTTTTAATTTAGTCTTTTGGCTGTTACTTGTGATACGCAGGCTTCATAACCGCTGCTCCCAACTAAATTCCATTATTTTTATTTCGCTCTTCGGGGCATTTAATTTTATTAGATACTGGGACCATACGCCGTACGACATGGGGAAGCATATAACTCCATGTCCACCGCCGTATGTATGCCATCTTTGGTATGGTTAAAATTGTGTACTGTTGATTTTATGAATATTGAGTTCAGCTCAACCCGGGGCTAGAGGGCGTGAGTGGTAGCCAGCATTCTTCACTACCGCTCATGAACAGTCTCAATCAAACCGAGACTGAAATATTTCGTATGTGTCGTGCTCGGCCGTTTCCAAAGGTCCATTATCATACTTTTTTCATAACTTCCTTCATAACTCATAACTTCATACGGTGTCAATATGTGCATATCGCTTCGTCGTCAAAATCGATCGAACTTGTATTGGAGGAGGCCCTTGTTTTCGTCAATGTTTACGTTTAAATATATTTTGTGTCTTACCCCTTCCCACAGATTTCAACCAGTTGTTTTGAAACGTTACAGTATGCTTACCTATGGTGTCACTATATGCATATCGATTCAGCGTCAAAATCGACCTTGAATTACTGGAGTTATGGCCCCTTTTTCAATTTCAACATATCTTGTGTGCCTGTCACAAAATATCACGGGTAGAGCGTATTGGTCGTACATAGCTCTTGTAAGCAGATGTTAGTTACACCCTAATCCATTGTTGAGTTGAAACGAAGTCACAATATCCATGATATATTCAGGTAAAACGTAAAACCGTGCACATTTTAAGTGGCCGCCATAGGACGCCCGGAAGGATAAGTTTAGTTTTGTGCTAATGCATGTTAAAGTATAGGTCTATCTCTCTAAAAGGCAAAATTGTGTAAGGGTCCTTTCGTGTAGAATTTAATATTGCGAATTTAGCCACGTATGTCACGGACTGAACGGGGGAAATAATGATTTGGGCGTAACGTTGGCTATAAAACCCATTGTCTTCTAGTTCTGGCCGGGATTGCTTGATAGTTGCTTTGTTTGAAGCAGGAGTTGGACGGCGAAATTCACAGGCAATATGTGCCTAAGCCATCCAGGGTTGGATATAAGCCATCCAGGTTTGGAAATAAGCCTTCCGGAGCGGAGCTGACCTTCCACGCATAACGTTAAGAGCGGTGGAGACGGTCCCCGTACCTGCGCAGCATGGCCAGATTCTAGTAGCGACAACCCCCGGGACACGAGGTGAGCCCGTTATCAGTCCTCACTGGAGGAACATCATCCACAACCTCGGTGGAGGTTAATCATCATACACATCGCGTCATCAACCCTTATAGAAGGCATTAGATGACAACACTCATTGGATTCGCGCATCATCATCTTCATGAGCTCTCGCGCATCACAGTTATCGCGCTAGATCATAGATCAACATTGTTATAACTTTAACAACACTTTAGTGTCGTATATAATCAGTCGACACATTCAGTATTTGTTACAATACTAAGAACGTCTTAAACGTTCATGAGAACAGTCTTTTCATATTTCATCTGTATATTCGCTTTTTTTTTTTTTGATAATTGTATATATATTTAACATATTTTAAAAGTTGCATTAAACTTATGTAAATGCATTCACCGTCATTGATTCTTTCCTGAGTTAGCCCAAACACCTAGGGTCATCCTGTGACAGTACCTATCTCCTCTCACGGTTTTCAAACTATTGTTTCAAAACATTACTGGATGCTTACCTATGATGGCAAGCTGTGCATATGTCAAAGTTTACCTTGTATCAATGGTATTCAAAGAAAAATCTATAACCGGGCCTCATTTTAGATACTTCAGCTAAACGGTCCTGAAGAATGTCAACAGTAAATAAACAAGCTTTCTATGATTTGTCTATGACCAGGTAGCTGTGTAAAATGTGTCATTATCTTTGATGACTTTAACACCCGATTTTTTCATAAGCTGGTAGACATGAAATTTCAAATAAAGACACACATACAAAGAGGAATGCGATTTAAATATAGGTTATATAGCTTTAAATGCGAATTTGGAAACATACAGCTTAACGCCTAGTCAGCGTTGTCTATTGGCATGAAAATAGTATATAATTGCGGGTTGCCCTGTCACCCCTCACATGTTAGATATGGAATGCCAAAACACCAAAACGGCGTTGACAGGTATGATGAACGGTGAAAGCAACCCCCAGCCATAAATCTAAAAAATGACAATTTTACTCGCCCAGACCAACGACTCTCAATACGCTTATAAATAGCAACAGAACATACGAATTCTTTGACAGCACATCATCAAAGAAGGCGAATGTATATTTTATTTTTTATTTTATTGTTTTTTTCCTTTTTTATTATTATTATTTTTTTTTTTATTTTTTTTTTTAAACGGCCTCAGTCCTGAGCAACGGCAAACATGTATGCATATATATCTCGCTTTGTTTAATCAGATGGTCAGATTGAATGAGTATTTCTTCGTGCTAGGGCCCTTATATACCTATGTGCGTGACTCCTACGGGAAACCCGCAATCGTATATAATTGCGGGTTGCCCTGTCACCCCTCACATGTTAGATATGGAATGCCAAAACACCAAACTAGTCGAACAGCATGCTAACATGTCCACATATAACTCAATTGACCATTATCTATATGCAAATATAACATAATTGATTGGTTCTCTGTGTCTGCACAACAATCTCTACATCATAAAAACTGCTATTACTTTCTAAGAAAACTCTCCACTTTTTCTTTCTCAATAACCATTTATTGTATGGTTGTAATTATTTTTCTTAAATGCATAAGCAATTATTCATCCACTCATTTAAAATGAAATGACTGCCTCTACTCATGCATCTTTTAAACCAACATTTATGACACTGATTTTATTACTAGTGGAATAGTTTCCACTTCTCATGCATCTTTTAATTCCATATCTGCTTTATTTATTATTATTATTAATATTAATATTATTATTAAAAACATTCTCATGCATCTTTTAAAAACATTCTCATGCGTGTTTTAAAAACATTCTCATGCATGTTTTTTAAAATAAATGAACCCAAACACTATTTACATTCATTTTTGATCTTCTCGTTTTAGCTATTTTACTCTCTCCTTCTTTTATACTTTTCCCCGCTCAATAATAATTGCCTTTATTGTTGTAATTCACTTTCTTAAATTCATAATCAATTATATCAATTATTTATCCGCTAATATACCTGTATATAGTCATACACGTCGATTACGGCAGTTTTAAAATGAAATGACTGCCTCTGCTCATGCATCTTTTAAGCAAACATTGTAGACACTGCCTTTATAACTATTGGAATAGCTTCCACTTCTCATGCATATTTTAATTTCATATCGTCTTTTTTTTTGTTTTTATATTATTATTATTATTATATTATTATTAAAAACAAGCTCATGCATATTTAAATAAATTAATATACACGGCATATTCATATTCAACCTTTTCTATAAAGCTAGTCTACTCTCTCCTTCTGTTATACTATTTCCCGCTCAGCTAACAATTTCCTGAAAATACACGTTTCCTAAAATACACACACAGTATTACCAAACGTAACCACCGCCCCGGATCTTATTAATATGTACTGATTGACTTTGTTCATAGCTCTTTTAGCATTTTCGAACATAAAATACGTCATCCATGGACTTATTAATATCTGTACATGTATCTTATACCATGTTGACCGCAATACATTATGCATGTTCACCGTCACATTTGATATATATCGTATAATACTTGCTATCATGTGACGGTCTCTACAGACGTTATATGCCAGAATTATCTGATCTATCAAAACACAAACTACTTATATTAAATGACTTACATCAGACAAGCTCTCGATCTTTCTTTTCTTCGCCGGAGATTTTCCTTTCGAAGTGGAGGCTGACACCTGGGGTTATTCCGTTACTTTCCCCGCAACCTCAAGGGCAAAATGTAACACATTACATAAGTTTCCCACTCTGGGATTAATGTCCCCTAACCGACAGAGTCTTAATCCATCTATTTGTAATTTCTTAAGCTCCGCCACTATTTCGTCCCTGCTTAACGTCGAGATACAACGACCTTCTACTTCCCCCAGATCTGGAGATTCATTGTCCCTATATCTCTCAAGAATTTGTATCTCCATTTTCACTAAGCACAGCTAATCCGCATGTATGTATAATCAGATGGTCAGATTGAATGAGTATTTCTTCGTGCTGCGGCCCTTATATACCTATGTACGAGGCTCCTACGGGCAACCCGCAATAGTTTAAACTACCACGATTTAACTTCTCCGTAAAGTAGACTGACAAAAAGAAAGTGATATTCATCTTCAATGACCTTTTGGTTAAACTATTCGCATTTCATCATATCTCCAGGTATATTTCAGAATCTCCCATATGGAATTTCATGAATTTAACAAGACAATTTTTTTTTTTGAAAAAGTGTAAGTAAGTAAGTAAATAGTTTATTAAAGTGACATGTGCATGTTCAATTCAAAATCAAACACATATGAAATAACTGATAATTAAGCATCCGGTCCGACGGACCTATAAGTCACTATATATAAATAATAATATTAAGTAAATCACATGATATAAATATCAATTGTTATATAAATTGAATACATCAATAATAAATAGTTCAACTGGTAGATATCAAATATGATTGCACATTTAAATCAATGACATTATACTTGATATTAAATACATTAAGTTATGTCATATAACAAGACGTTATTCAATAACCGTTGAGGTACCAATGCACAACCAAATATCTAACTTCGACTGGAATACAATATGTTTTACCTCATAGTGAGTCAAACCTTTAAATTAAATATGTTACTCCATGTTACTAAATGAGATAACAGTAAAACTTTTATTATAGGTTTTTGTTTCTGCTAACACTAAAACATTTATGTAAATGTTTTCTGTTCTTCTAGAAAATGACGAGGCAACGAGAAGCGTTCAAACAGATCCCATCGATGTTCAAGGCAATATTACGGAGCACGACTATGACATATTTAAACTTAAAAAAGACATCGATGAACTCAACGAATCAAACGTTCGCTTAACTACAGCAATTGGTGCCATAGACAAGAAATGTAATAGCAGTCGACCACAAGAATTTGAACGAATTATCAATTATGCGTTTCAAACCGAGAAGGTAAATCGTAAACACTTCGAAAAGGAAGTGAAAGCAACAATAGACGAAACTATGGCTAAAATAAAAATAAGACAAAATCATGTCCTTGACGAAATAACGACAATGACAGCCAACATGTCCAATGTCACAGCAGAATTACACGATACGGTTGTTGCTTCAAGGCATAATATTCACGAACTTAGTATTCATTCTAAGCAGATATCCAACACGTTGAAAATGGTGGAGGAAAGGCAAATCCGCATAGCAAACGATGTTGACGTTCTGAATGGTTTAACAGCTTTGACAAGTAAGTCAAATTGCAATATGCATTTTACAAAACATTGGACTTTTCTGGTGTGTTTTTATTCTTCACAATACAAACATGTATGTGCAGAGATTGCCACAATACCTACCATATTAAATACCTATTTCATTGGCTAAATGCGACGTTATAGTGGCATAAAAATGTTACCATAACAATACGCATAGTACTATAGAAAAGAAAGATTGAATGAATGGTGTTTCACGGCACAGCGACACATACATAGGTCATATTGTGCGCAAAAATCGACGAAAGATGAAGAAATGAAGTAGTAATTAAACAGTAATATAAATATATAAATACAAATAAGGGATGATATGGTAGTAATATAAACTGTAGAAAAGACAAGTTTCTGCAAATTTATTATAACATAATAATACATTTCATCTTAGATAAGATAATTCGACCAACGGATATTGTACAACATGGATTATATTTAACGGTCGTTATTTTAAATTGATGAATACAACATTAATTAAATAGTCACATGATTAACATGTAACATGACTAGCTATATAGTCGGTGAGAGAGAGAGAGAGAGAGAGAGAGAGAGAGAGAGAGAGAGAGGAGAGACTTTTGAATGGGTATTTTCGTATCACGCCCGATATTAGGCTTCTTTTAGACTCCATATCAGCCCGAGAGCTTTAGCTTGAGAGATTATTAATGACGAATCAACGTACCAATTCAAATATAGCTATATATATGTTGCGTGTGAAAAGAAGTCATACGCACAAAGTAAGATCAGCGGGAAATAAATAACAAACAAATGCTGAAGCGATTGAGAAGCGAACCCAGGCTGAGATGTCTATGCTCGAAATGGGGCAACTGTCTTTCAATGTGCTAATTTATCGTATTGAATAAACCAAAATACTCTGAACGGAAATGAACGCAAATTAATAGTAAAAGCATTCGACTATTTCCGGAACACCGTTCGTTTTCCCGAAGTTAACCGAATATCATTTAGTTATAAATAGACCCGGGAATTTCCAAACTGATATGACTTGTTTTCGCTTTTCATCGGTGTCATAAGATTGATATGACTAGTAACGCCTGTGTCTTATCGTATATTCAAAAGACAACGTATGTATAGGCAATTCTAACACGACCTCTGCAGTCTTTCATATATACAAAGAAGGGAGACAGCTGTATGTTATTCTACGATAAAACACAGCTGTAACATTAATTCCCCGCGTATATTTCATCCGTTGGAAGCGCCACGTTACATGACGTCACTTGGTAAATATACGTCACGAAGACAAACTGAACAGTATTTTTAATGAAATGTTAATTACAACAAAATTGCCATTCTCCCAAACCGTGCACCCCTCACCCCCCTCCCCCACCCCCCGAAATAAACCAATCATATGCACATGTACATATAACATTAATAAGCATCTTGAACAAGGTGAGAACGTTTGACGTCATACAGCGCAAGCTATATGACGTAAGCAATGACTTAATTGTTTGTCACGTGAAAACTAGTGCATTGAAACTCAGAACTTTGCATACGGGGGCGCCCAATGGAACAGCCTGTAAACATAGCAGCCTGATTACCTTGACCTCCGAGATAATATATAGTGCCCCAACAATAGCGTAAATAATGGGGTAATTGTTGTGTTAGAATCGAAATAATAAATACGAACCTGTATTTCATCGGTGAATAAAATACAGTTAGTCGTTCGGATGCGAGAAATTAAATCACTCGTGCTAACGCACTCGTGATTTAATTACTACGCATCTGAACTCCTAACAGTATTTTATTCACCGATAAAACACAGGTACTTATTTATTATTTCTTAAGTATGGGATACTATCAGAAAACACTGTTACGTTTTCAAGTGTACGGAGTAAATAAAGTCACATGACCAGCTATATAATTGTCTTTATTGCATACGCATTTACAAGCTCCGTTTACTTTCAATGTAACAGGAAACGTCAATATTTGCCCATATTGACGTGTAGTAAAGTCATATTGGGTGTTAAATGTATACTCGTTCGTGATTGGTGTAATTGTTTGTTCATGTCAAAGAAGGTATGTCACATGACGTAAACAATGTCGATTTCATTATGAAAATTCCCAAGATTTTACAACAATATGTTTATTTCAAATACATTATTTTGATGAAAATTAAATGTTAAAACCTATTTCTTCGTTTTTTTATTAAAAATGCGTATGCAATAAAAAGGTTATTAGATTTGCATTGCGATATATGCACTCGTTCTTTTGCGCATAAATGTTGCGCTCCTAAAGTCGAGCAATATTAATACGCAAAAGAATTCGTGCATATACCCCAATACAAATCTAATAACCTATAATTATTATGTACACTCTGGTTCAACAATATTCATGTCAACCAGTCAACACCTATTATTAAAGCAAAAAATTCAAACTGATCTAATTAATTGAAAAGTTTCCAGTTGTCTTGTAGCACATATCGATGTATGATATGCAATTTATTTGCTTTACATTTATTTGTGAATTTGTTTTGTCAACAATTTACTATTAATAATATATACTCACCAAAAATAGAAACGTCCCCAACTTTACCCATAGATTTAAACACAATGAAATTATATTTTATTTAATCGTATATGCCAATACCTTTCTTAAAGGCCAGCACTGTCATGGAAACAATTTTCTTTGAATCAAACTTGTGGGCAAACTTATTCCCCTTGATTTGGTTTAAACAGCATTTCCGGGTCTTGTGGTTAAAACTCTGAGTTAACACAGTTTTGTTATATTGAAATAAACAGAGAATGACCTCTTCACCACAAAAACAGAGAAAATACGCTGTTCTTTTCACTCATCTTTGCGCCATACAACTTTCGCAGTTTAAATAAAACATGTTTTAGCAGCAACAGACAAACTTGTTGGAATTGTATTTAGATTGGTGTACAAAGTGTAACAAAGTCAACCCTACGCAAATCACAGCTTAAAAGAGGGACGTTTCTATTTTTGCTGAGTATATAATAAGTGACAGAAATAGTTATAATGATGCAAGTGAACATGAAAAGAGGCAGAGACAGAGAGAAGAATATTTATTATGTTGATCTGTATAATTATGCCAAGAAACCGGGTTCCTGCGATCAAATATTATTACTTTACTATTTACTATCTCGTCCGGTGCACCTTTTTTGATGACGTCAGCACCTCTTTTGATGACGTCAAGGTATATTTGAATGACGTCTGGGTATTTTTGAACAGAAAGAAATGGGAAAAATGTAAATTAAATAATTTTAAACGATCAACATGATAAATAGAATATCATGTTTGTGCCTGATCTCAGCCAGTGTATCAGGTTCGGCACGAACAAAATGAAAACCTCGGCAAAGCCTCGGGCTTTATTGTTTTCTCAGCCTCACCTGATAAACTGGATGATATCAGGCAGTGACAGGCACTAACATTTTAAGCATGATATTCTCTATATACCACTGTTATGACCTTGCATATAGTTGTATGTTGGTGTTTGATATGTGTTTACGTAACATCTAATTTCAGAAACCATTGTTTGTGGTAATGGAATGTTAATGTATGATTCAGACAATAATCACGCATCGTGTGCATGCAATCCAGGATATTATGGTATCCATTGCGAACACGGTATGTATATAACTATGTATTCATTTGATTCACTTGTATGTGAGCTGAGGTGAAATTCTGCGATTTTTATGCTCATGAAAACTATATTCCGTTACGTCATGCTTGTGATGTGACGTATCAATCCACCGAAAACAATGAAACCAACATGGCATTGTGTAAACTTAAGGTGAAATCAAGTTTTATCAAATCGAATGCAAAATGTTGTTCTCCTTAAATATAGGTTATCTGACGAGTGTGAATCACATGTTTGCTCGGCGAGTATGATAGACTCACGCTGAACATGCTCTGCCTGCAATTTAATAGGTAATTTTAATAATTCATTATTGAAGCTACAAGTACATGCTTCAAACGTTACTGCCTTCCTTTAATACATACCTTTGCTATAAAGAAACGATAGTTAGCCAGTTGTACTTAAGTGCCATACCTTAAATGATAGTTAAATTTCTATTCCATGGGGATAACAATAAAAGGTAAGTACTGTTTCTTGTTTTGAATTTAAAAAAAATGGCATTCGTATTATAGCAGTCTATAATTAAAAATTTAGTGTTTTATTTAGGTAATAAGGTGTGGACGAATGTTTCATTTTATGTATTACGACATATCGATATAGCCATGCTAGCGATTGTTTTATTTGGTATTGTCATCAGAGTGAACTCGTCCCTGCAATTTAATGAATATGAGTTAGTGGTACCTACCGTTCTCGGTAATAGTATTGTTGCAATTACTGCGCTTTAATCGTTTGATGTGTGTCAGTTTGATACAAGAGTAGTTATATTACCAAATGTTAAATTTAGTTTATTCTCAAAACATCATAAAAAACATATGTGTGTATCCAGGATAAATCCAGGGTATCACGTTGTTTGATCAACATGTTAATATGGTAAATAGTCCTACATGTGGTATTGTGCTCGCATTTTACAAATACTGCTATCTCTAATGACTCGGAAATCAATGACTAGGTCCTTTGAAATGGAAATAAATAGGTACTACATCATAACCAAAGTACATTCTAGACACGAAACCTACTTTCGTTTGCTCACTTTAAATTGTCAGATATAGACGAATGCTCGAGTAGCCCCTGTCAGAACGGCGGCACGTGTGTTAATGGACAGAACATGTTTACATGCGAATGTGTATCTGGTTGGACGGGAAAACACTGTGACGCAGGTAAATACTTTTCATCGGAGGATTGCCATTTTATGAGAGGTTCGAAGTTGACAACCCACAAATGTCACAACCTGTAACGAATGTAGCGCACATCATGTAGTGGATGTAGACGCCACTGAAAACTCTTCACCGTCGGAGTGAATGATCCACAAAATCGAATAGACCTCCTATACACATCAGTTGTATTTGACGGCTCTGTATCTACTGTTCAGTGGTTCGCTTCCAAAACCATAATTCCATGGTAAAATCTGACTATTCACTCCGGTGAAGATATGGTAAATCCAGGGTGTCATGTTGTTTGATGAACATGTTAATATGGTAAATAGTCCTATAATTATGTGGTATTGATCTCACCTTTTACAAATACTGCTATCTCTAATAACTTGGAAACAAATGACTAGGTCCATGGAAATGCAATTAAACAGATGCTACATCCTAACCAAAGTATGCGCATGATCAAAAGAATATGCAAAAATACCCGTAAACTCTCCCCTTTACATTCTAATCACGATAGATCATCTAGAAATCGACTTTCATTTGCTCACTTTAAATTGTCAAATTGTCAATTACATTCATAGATATAGACGAATGCTCGAGTAACCCTTGTCAGAACGGCGGCACGTGTGTTAATGGACAGAACATGTTTACATGCGAATGTGTATCTGGTTGGACGGGAACACACTGTGACGCAGGTAAATACTTTTCATCGGAGGATTGCCATTTAATGAGAGGTTCGAAGTTGACAACTCACAAATGTCACAACCAGTAGCAAATATAGCGCACATCATGTAGTGGATGTAGACGCCACTGAGGACACTTCACCGTCGCAGTGAATTATCTGCGAATTGAATTCACACAATCGAATAGACCTCCTATACACATGAGTTTTATTTGACGGAGTATCGTTTTGGCTCTTTATCTTATGTTCAGCGGCTCGCTTCCAAAACCATAATTCCATGGTAAAATTTGACTATTCAGTCCGGTGAAGATATGGTAAATCCAAGGTATCATGTTGTTTGATGAACATGTTAATATGGTAAATAGTCCTATACTTATGTGGTATTGATCTCATCTTTTACAAATACTGCTATCTATCTCTAATGACTTGGAAGCAAATAACTAGGTCCATGGAAATGCAATTAAATAGATGCTACATCCTAACCAAAGTATGCACATAATCAAAATAATATGCAAAAATACCCGTAAACTCTCCCCTTTACATTCTAGACACGATAGCTCATCTAGAATCCGACTTTCATTTGCTCACTTTAAATTGTCAATTACATTCACAGATATAGACGAATGCTCGAGTAACCCTTGTCAGAACGACGGCACGTGTGTTAATGGACAGAACATGTTTACATGCAAATGTGTATCTGGTTGGACGGGAACACACTGTGACGCAGGTAAATACTTTTCATCGGAGGATTGCCATTTAATGAGAGGTTCAAAGTTGACAACCAACAAATGTCAATACCAGTAGCGAATGCTAATAGCGCACATCATGTAGTGGATGTAGACGCCACTGAAGACTTTTACCTCAAATTCTATAATAAAACAACAACAAAAAACCCCGGTTACGTCTTTAGTCATGCAATCAGACTATCTGTCCTTAACACAGGTGACCCTTCATTTCTGTTTTTGAATCTACATCTCATTTAAAAGCTAAGGTAAATACAAGAAAAATGTGATACGAAGGTTTTAATACAAATTATCACAAACGGACATTAAAATCATACTGATAGCTTTTATTTAGAAATCGTTTGAAATGACAGACAACGAAGGTTTATATCACTTTGTTTCCAATAGAAAAACAATACTGAAAACACTGACAACATTGATTACGTGCTATGATACAGTATCATTTACTATTTTAAGGAAGTTTTAAACAGGCCACTTTGTAACTTCTTTTCTCGACATTCGATGGACCAGGTCATATAACGATGGGGCGGGGCTAAATTTGACCCCAGTGTCACCATTTGAATAAACTAAGTAGAGGAACATAAGCTTAAGATAAATGCAACCTTTCGTCTCTTGTAATTTCAGCGAAAATGATTGTTTTAGTTTTAACTCTGGTACTCCTGGTGCGATATACACTGATATTGCTGGTTATCGAACTTGTCCAAGGTCACGTTTATATAAACAATCTGACCAAGTTACCCAAACATCAAATACAAAATGAATGTGCTAGAGTGTTCAGAAGGCAGAATATGGCATTTGTGAGCAAAACAAGGGCCATAATTCTGACGTTAATAATCCGATATGGCTGGTTTTCGACCAAGACCAAGCTTACATTGATGTAAAAACTCCTGCACATTTTAGTAACGATCAAATGTAAAATACAAATGCTTGAGAGTTCACAAATCCAAATAAGGATTTTTTCCGTAATTCAAGGGGCCATAACTCTGGTGTTACATGTCCGATATAGCTGTTATTCAAACTTATCCAAGTTTACTTAATCAACAATCTGTACAAGGTTCGTAAAGGTCAAATACAAAACGAAGGTGCTAGAGTGTTCACAATGCTCAATGTGGCATTTTTCAACAAAACAAGGGCCATAACTATGGTGTTACCAATCCGATCTGGCTGGTTTTTGAATTTCTCAAGTTGTAATAATCGAATAATAATAATAATAATTATAATAATAATAATAATAATAATAATTATAATAATAATAATAATAATAATGATAATTATAATAATAATAATAATAATAATAATAATAATTATAATAATAATAATAATTATAATAATAATAATAATAATAATAATACATAATAATGAATTATTTATTATTAGAAGGTAACACATTAAGACAATGCACATAATTTTGCAAGGTACTTATTTACCATGTGGCCTTCTGTTAAACAAACTGAAAGCAAAACATATATAGTAAATAGACAACACAATAGCACATCACATAATCAGTTCAATCTATGTCATAAACAAAATTAAAAATACATTTTAACTGAGGACAGACACGCATTGATTTACGTGTGTGTGTCTGTGTGTGAGTGTGTGTGCGTGTGTGCGTGTGTGTTTGTCCTTCTACCGTTTAACGTCCCTTCACCACATGACCAGATAAGACGTCTTAAAAGGATGGGCACAATATAGTCTGGACAGATTTACACATGGGTATTGTGTAAGGACATTTTATACTTATACTTAAAGGCCAGGGTTGAGTATAAAAAAACAAAATGGCCTCAGAGTAACTTTTCTGATCCTTTTATGCAGTATGATGCTCAGAGAGGTTTAATCACAAATTTCTAAATAATCAACCATATTTAAAGCATAAAAGTTGGCATGTAAACACAATAAACATTACTCTATACAGATATATCAAAATAATTATATAATGTATTTATTTTCAATACTTTCTAGAACAAAACTTTTATTCCTAACTGTCAAAGCTGTACCTGTAAAAATAAGATCAGTGATTGGTCAGAGTGCTGAAACCTTTATCTTGAAGCAGACACAGTAGTGTATACATACTGATGGTGGACTCTACCGAACGCTGGAGTTTAAATGATTTAACAGAAGACGATACACGTATAGTCATCGATATATTGTTCCAAATTTGAAAACTAAAACAACAACGTATTTTTAAGATAATTTGTTTTCGGTTTGAGTTGGGCAAGATCATTTCGGGTGTCAGATCGGAGACAGTAGGTTTCATTATTAGAACAATTTAACAGTTCTGATATATAATTTGGAGTTTGGTGATTTATGGATTTAAATAACAAAACAGCTACTTGATGTTGGCAATCTATCTTCAAACGAAAGCCATTTAAGTTCACTGAACAGTTCAAATGTACGAGTTTTAGAAGGTTTGTTAAGAATTATTCTAGCTGCTCTTTTTTGTATTTTAACATTTTAACAATTTTATTTATATCTGTATTGTTTCCTTTTCCCCAAACCGTACAGCAGTAATCAAAAGTTGACATATATACGCATTATAAACAAGTTGTTTCATGTGATATGTAAAGTGTGATTTTTGTATTTAATGTTGAGCACATCTTATTTATCTGAGTCTGCCAAGACAAAGAGTTTTCAATATACACACCTAAAACGTTTTGTGTGGTAACATTTTTAATATACTATATATTAAAAAAGTGCGCGCTATACCCCGACAAATACGGTAAGTGCCATGTATCGTCAGCTGCAAAGGTGAACATCTGTGCGTGCGCCAAGCCGCCGTGGAGGGATATTTACTTAAAAACGTAACGAGCAGAACACGTAAACAAACTGCGTTTTGAGCAGATTTCAGGATGGCGTTCACATTGTATTCAGCTGACAAGATGACACACATAAACAAATACATGTGTTCGTTTGTTACACAGTGGATTTTACGTGTTTCGTTTATTTTATTTTATTAAAAACACGATTTCTAGGCATTTACACATCGCCGACTATTTCAAAATGTAAGTGAACTTTTAATCAAATTGATAATTACAAAATGTTCTTATAATGAGAAAAAAGACGAAAGCATTAATGTCAAGAAAAAAATCTTCCTCTACAAGCCTGCAAAATATCATTAAAATTTGGAAAAAGTACTTTTTTCTACCCTAAAAAATGTTTCATGACCGTCCATACAGTTTCACGGGGAAATAATGAGATTTTTTTCAGCAACAAAACGTTTTTAAACTCACTTTTTTATAATTAAAAATCATAAATGATTTATTCAAGTCATTTCCTTATAAAATAACCATTAATTTCATATCTTACTTTTCTTAAAAATGTGCCGTATATGTTGTGTTATTGTAAAAAATATCTCTGACTAAAATGCATTGAAATAGGAAAATCGATCGATATTTGTATTTTGTAATTCAATTTTTATGGAGATGTTAACAGCGAGAACAATGTCAAGCACATGAACGATGAATTTAATCCTTCCTCTAGCAGTATTTAATTTTTCAAGAAAATTTGAAAATGTACTTTTTGCTACCCAAGTCACTAGTTTACGCAAGCGTTTCGAACGTTGTTTTGTGTGAGCACATATGAGTAAGCACAGGTCAACTCACTGCGTGATATATTCTGAAATTAGCTTATAAACGGTAATGGACAAAATGGTAATCAGCAGCTACATGTTTATAAATCAATCGGTGAACATGACAGATCTTTTAAATTCTAATTTTATTAAAACCATTGCAAAAATCACAATACCGTGTTTTCCCGAAGTCCACATTCCAACACCACAAGTTACATGAAATGTGGCGTCATATGGGATTTTAAAAGTTCCTCAGGGTTAAATGACGATCGATTTTTTTAAAATTTGTTTAATGTTTTATTTTTATTTGTTATTTTTGCCTCCTGAGTAAAATAAGTACCGTATATCTCCTAGTATCCGCAAGCATCGGCACTTTCTCACTGAGCTAAACATGTCGAGCTCCCTTAATTATAGGAGAGGACCCGGTCCCTTAGGTTACCATGTATATTTCGGCGAATACATACCTGTCAAGTCTCACGCATTAGCCATGGGGCGCATATAAAACAGATTCAGGCTAACCAGTAGGCCTTATAGCCTACTGACCGTTCCAAGTCGGTAACCCTGTCTTCACCACCCTTTCTGTTGTTTTTTGTTTCTTTCATTGTATTATCAAGTCTTTGTTTGCAGTACAGTGCGGACCTATGATGCCATTGCGTTCGGACGCTGTGGTTTCTATGGGACTCTATATCTCATTTTTGCTGCGGTCGGTCTCTTTGCTACCTCCCGTTCGATTTTTAATGGTGACGATTTCTCTTCATACTTCTATCAGACTTAGTGTTTTCCAATGGTTTATAGTCTCTATATAGGTCACACATGTAAACGTAGGAGCGATGGTAGTAAAATCCTCATGAATAATTGGTGCATGTATTTGAAATACAGGCATTTGATTGGTTAAAAAAGTAAAGTAAACACTAATTTAAGATGGAGTTTTCAAATAACAAGAGCATGATTTGTTAGCCCGGCCAGCAGAGCTTATGGGATAAGAGTTGTCAGTCGTCCGTCCGTCCGTTAACGTTAGCCTTGTGAACACTCTAGCACGTTCATTATTAATCGGATGTTTACCAAACTTGGCCAGACCTAGGTCTTTATATCAATGAAAGCTGGGACAAGTTCGAAAATATCGGATTAGTTTAACTAGAGTTATGGCCCTTGATGTGATGGGAAATGCCTTATTTTGCCTTGTAAAAATGCCCAAATACAATTTCCATTGATGGTCATATTCACATGATAATGAATCATCAGAAATACATCAAAACATACCGTAGGATAATGAATGAGTCACACAAGAATTTCCACTTTCCCAAACGAAATTAGACGACCAACATCACTCTCAATCAATTCAAACGCTTGCGAAAAGATCACCTCATGAAATGTTAACTATTCTTGAAACGTATAGTCTTGTGGTGTATTAACTTGTATGTCTTCTTACCGCAGATAAATATGAGTAATTAGGATTCTAAGCAGTTTCAGCGGTTATTGATTTTTTTTCAAATTGTACCTGGATTTGTCTCTTGGTGGACTTAGCGTGCATGCTGTTTTTCCATGGGATGAATATGCGTTACTTAAATCATCTACTTACCAAACATGTATATTGTCTCGTGGTGGATTAACTTGTATGTTATATAACCAGACAGATATGAGTAAATTTGATATTATTCATATGTTAAAGCTCATAGTTTTATTCATCTTAGCAATTATTGTGCGTTTTTACTTTTAATAGATTATAACGTTTCTAGACATGTTTTATGCTAATGTATATAACATTGTTTCAACAAATGTATGTACATATACTGTCAAATATTTTTTGTTTGAGGACCATATGCCAGACTGACTGTAAGCCAAATGTATTTTATCCTCGATAAATCAAGATATTATTATAGATTCCTTCATGGCTAGTCAAGTGCGCATTCCCATTGAATATGCAACTGAAACACAACCTAACGATGTTACTCTAATTTGGATCAACTAGCACAGGAAGAACTCCTTTAATATTTTCATGACCATAGATCAATAGCTTACCAAGTTATGAGCTAGGTTAGGATGCCTGTTAAACGTTTATGAAAAGGCGCATAATTCTGCCAAAATAAAATACAGAGTTATTTGGACATGTCAATGGCATTGAATAATTTATATTTACAGGAAGAACTGAATCACGTTTCATCACCATAATGTCAATATTTTGCTTCAAGTTGCGAGCAAGGCTAGATTGCAGGTTAAAGGAAAAAGGGGCAGAACTCTGCCAATATGAAATTCAAACTTTTTGATTCAGATCTACTTAACACGTGTAACATATTCATTTTAGTAAGATGAAGATGTGTGTAAAGTTTCATGAACATAGGTAATAGAGGATCTTACATAAGTGCTGGAATATTTAATTTATTAAACAAGTTGGATAACATTTATATGATGCGCCTGAGGCTATAATGAGAATCCATTTGAAGTGTTTAATAAATTCAATATTGTAATGTTCTACAAAGTATATTTGTAGTCTGAAAGTACGGACCCTATTAAAGGGATAAGTATATAATATAAACCCAAACGAGGGATTCGTTTACTACGTTTATTCTGCTACAAGGTTACATACAAACTAACATGTTTATCGTAGAGTATCATAGCGGCCACATTCGCTCACAGGGTAATGGTGGGCGGAGCTATAGATAACCCGTCAGTGCCCATTACATCCCTCCTATAATCACACATTTTAAAAAGTGCATGCATTTATAAATTCTAATACAATGATACGTTTTACAGATGATCAAGATTAACATTTTCCAAACCATAAACGTTTATGATACTTTCTTCCCTGTTTTTTTTTTCTTTTTAACAAGTGATCATTTATTGTATTTAATGTAATGTGAGAAAAAAAAATCATTCAAATACATAACACCAGTTCGACGAAGAACATTTCAAATGTTTCTCCGAGTTCACGGCGTTTTCTAATTGGCCGTGACAGGTTTCACAGACAAACACCGTGGCTTGTTGCTTTAACGCTCGTCACTTATTATTCCATTGAAAGTTTCCTAATTCACTAAAACTATTCATCTATCAATGTGTCACTTGTTGTTTAACGATGTTTATTTATCTAAACTCTCGCATTATATGATCTAGTAGTCGGTTTAAATTACTCTGTATTTATAATTCCGAATGTGTTATTTGCGTTACCACAATAAACACTGGCAGGCATTGTTATGGCCTGGGCATACTTGATATTAAATCCGTTGAATATTCTGCAAAAAGATACACACATTTTATCATTAACACACATCATGTTTATTGTTTTTCCGTTATTTCCATAATATTTAATTTTCTTCAACGTATCTTTTTGGCGGTTTTCGATTTTTCCGTTTAAATCGTCTCGGTGGCGATTCTCGGACGTTAGTTGCAGGTTGCCGACGTCGTGGTTTCGAATCGGTGATATTTGGCGTCTCCACCGATTTGAAATGTGATGCATCCCGGGTGATAATTCGATCCTGGTGTTTAACAGAGACCATTGACCCTTTTCGCGACACGACTTTGCCCGGTGTGGGGTTAAACGGGGTATCCAGTTTATTCTGTACTCGCTGTTTTACTAGGACGCTATCTCCTGGTTTTAAGTTAGACAACTTTGCCTTTCTTCGGATATCTGCATAGTTCTTGTTTTTCAATTTTGCTTTAGTGTCCCATTTTCTCACGTTACTGCCATTTTGTTTAACAGTAAACTGAGGCAATTTGGTCTTCATTTATCGGCTAAACATAATTTCACCTGGAGAATGTCCTGTACTTGGGTGCGGCGTGCTTCGGTAATTTAGCAAGAATTCGCCCAACGTTGATTTGAAATTGCTGCCTGTAGATTCGGCTGCTTTCATTGTTTTCACCAGAGGTTTCATAAAAGCCTCCGCGGTCCCGTTGGCTTGTGGGAATAATGGTGTTATTTTCCTATGTACGAACCCGAATCTCTTTGCAAACTCCTAAAATTCGTGGCTATTAAAAGGACTCCCGTTATCTGATCTGCATATGCTCGGAATTCCTGCTAAGTAAAAAATTGACTCCAGACGTGGGATAACCGTCTTTGCTGAGAGGTTGCTAAGTTTCTCGACCACAGGAAATCTACTGTAGTCACATATCACCACCATGAAATAATCTCCATTTGGAAATGGGCCACAAAAATCAATCGATACTTCATCCCACGGCTTTTTTTGTAACGGACTTGGTTTAATCGGTTCGTGGTTTGAATTTGGCGAGACAGACATACACGGGATACAGGTTTTGCAAACATCTCCACGAGTTTGTCCATGTAGGGAAACCAACACGTTTCCCTGATAAGTGCTTTACAGCGCACCCGTCCTTGATTCCCGATGTGAGAAAGATTTACGACCTGTCGTTGTAATGCCTCAGGAATGCAGAGTCTCGTTTCGCGCAAGAGAATGCGATCCTCATTAATTATCAACACTGTCAGTTCATCTGCCAATTTAAAATAACGACGATAACACTCATTTTTCACAGATGTTTGTGTTGGCCACGTGTTATTTTGCAGAGCGTCCATCACACAATTAAGGACACAGTCTTTCTGTGTGGCGCGCGCAATGTCTGTCAATGTTAATAAGTTTGGCATTGATGCATGCGCTATAAAACTGACATAATCTTCTGCTATGTTCGCACTTGATCTGTTCGCACTTGATACCTTGTTGACTGGATGTCGAGAGCAGTAATTAGCAATCATTTGATTCCCAGGACGATATTTCACTTTGAAATCGTAAGTTGTCAATTTTAAACGCCATCTCTCAAGACGAGCCGACTGGATTTGCTTGGTATTATTAAATACTGATTCTAAGCATTTGTGGTCACTGATCAGGGTAAATTCCTTCCCGAATAAATACAGATGAAACTGTTGGCATCCCCAAACACATGCTAATGCCTCGCGTTCCGTCTGACTGTACCGCTGTTCTACTGCGGTCAATGACCTACTTCCGTATGCAACAATTTTGCTTTCTTGAATTAAGATCCCAGAGACTCCCACAGGACTCGCATCAACCCATAGTTCAGTTTGTTTCGCCGGATCAAAGTATGTCATGACTTGGTCGCTGACCAAAGCGTTTCTCAACTGATTAAATGCGTTTTCTTGCTGTTTTTCCCAGATGAATGTTTGTTTTTGTTGGGTGAGACGCCTAAGTGGCTCTGATATTGTAGAATAATTCTCGATGAAACGAGAAACGTGATTTGTCATTCCGAGAAAACTACGGACCTCGCTTTGATTTGTCGGTTTTTGAACGTCTTTGATTGATGCTATTTTATCTGGATCCGGGGAAATTCCAGATTCCGAAAATATGTATCCGTAGAATTTCATTTTCGTTTTACCAAACTCACATTTTTGTTTGTTGCGATCTTGTAATCGTTGTAGTGTGGCTTCGAGATTGATATCATGTTCCTCTCTGGTCCTGCCGTGGATTAATATATCGTCGGAGATATTTAATACTCCCATTAATCCGACAAGCACTTGCCTAATCTCGTTTTGGAATATTTCAGGCGCAACAGATACTCCAAAATTTAACCTTTTGTATCGCCAAGCTCCTGTATGACTCGCAAACACAGTCATTGTCCTCGAGTCCTCCGAAAGTTCAAGCTGGTGGAACTCTTGGCGGAGGTCGACCTTGGAAAATACTGTGGAGGCATTCACCTGTGAAATAATGTCGTCAATTGTGGGGACGACATGTCGTTCCCGCTTCAGAGCCTGGTTTGCTTTCCGCATGTCCACACAAAGTCTGATTTCATTAGGCGACTTCGGTTTCGGGGCCACCACTAAATTCGATACCCATGGAGTTGCCCCTGTTGCCTTTTCAATCACATCCAACTGTTCAAGTCGCTCTAATTCTTTTTCCACTTGTTCGCGAACGTGAAATGGTATACGTCTTGCCGGTTGAGCTGTCGGTATCACGGTTACATCGATATGAAATTTAATTTGCTTGTTTGTCAGTTTACCGAGTCCCTCAAAAACAGGCTTGTACTTTTCGTATAAAGTTTCATATCTTGTATCCTCACTGGATACAGACTTGATAACAGGTACGAGCCCCAGCTGGAAGGCCGTTTCGTAGCTGATCAAATTTTCTGACGGTTCTTTTATACATAGAATTCAGCGGTGGCAAATTTCGAACTCGTTTCAACAGTGCATGTATATTTTCCTAATATTGTCAGTGGCTTACTTTGTCCGAATGCGAACGCCTTTGTTTCTGATTTCTGAAGTTTAGGCTGTGGTTGCATGTTCTTAATGAATGATTCGACGACCACATTTAAACTGCTACCTGTGTCAACTAAAAATTTCGTTTGCACACCGTTAATTATTAGATCCACTCTAGGCACTTTGCTAGACGCTGTTCTATTCACCGATTTAATTCCAAACGCCAAATCTGAGTCCGACGATGTACTTTCGGTTTCACTTTCATTTTCGTTAATGCGTTCTGAAATTTCACGTAACTGGCTGGAATTAATTATTTTCCTGCATACTGAAATAAAATGGATTTTCTTTTTGTGTTTTTTCGCACTGATATTAATAAACTCCCATTCTCGTCGCCATTGTAATGTTCTACAAAGTATATTTGTAGTCTGAAAGTACGGACCCTATTAACATGATTAAAGGGATAAGTATATAATATAAACCCAAACGAGGGATTCGTTTACTACGTTTATTCTGCTACAAGGTTACATACAAACTAACATGTTTATCGTAGAGTATCATAGCGGCCACATTCGCTCTCAGGGTAATGGTGGGCGGAGCTATAGATAACCAGTCAGTGCCCATTACAAATATTAAATAGGCAAGATGTGAGAATCTATTGATCAAATGTCAAAACATGGATAAAACGTATGTTTATTAATGTAACTGCCTACATACATGTATAGTCATCAAATGATTTGTTTGTCGCTACGGTCTGTGTACAACACCGAACAACCTTTAAAATACCAATTTCCGTAATTCAGTATTTTAATGTTAATTGAAGTTGAGGTGAAAATTGCGCTTGCACACCAAGCTGAACGGAAAAGACGATACGGCCTTCATTTTCATATATATTACACTAGTGTATTATGATAAAGTTTATTACACTCGCACGCTGCAAGGTTGCTCATTAAAGAGGCCGGACAAAGTGAACCCTAAGTGTCTGCCATGCCCACAAATATATATATATTATAGGTAGGTAAATTGTAGAACATATTGGATATTATCAGGTTTAATCAACTCATTCAACTGAAATAGTGATAATTTGCTTAATAGTAAATGCGCATGTCAAGCATCAAATACAATTGCAAGATATATCAGTAATGACATTAAAGTTGTTTGGTTTACTTTAAATTGGTTCAATGATATTATAGTTGTACAATCATCTGCTTTTAAAGGGACACACAGCAAACTTGAAGTTTGTACAGTATCGAGCATTACATTTAGCATCTTGATGTATTAATTCAATATCCGTTTCACTTTAAACCTGCCTGCATATAATCAAAAAACGTTTGGAGAAATAATGCTTTATTTCTTCATTATTCTACCAAATGTTTAAATAAATTATTGGTGCAATATTATCAACAGTTTAGTAATAAATAACAACAATTTGCTTTTCACTAGTCTAGTAATTAATATTAATAATTGCACAAATGTAGACATGTTTGCTCGGTTATGTACTGTTAGTTCAGTAAAACTATGTACTTATTCATCTTCTCGAATGGATGTTGTTTTTTTATCGTGTAAGACATAAGCAAAAATAATATTTTCACATCACTCTCATTGGCTCGGATGACAGTGCTAAGAAGTGGTATTTAATGTATGTGGGAGGAAACCAGCATGCATTGATCCTGATGAAAAGCATGAGCTCCAATTACTTATTAGTGTTCAGAACAAGAAAAGTCAGTACAAGACAAATGTTCATGTCATTTTCACGTAGATGTAGTTCAAGATAATCCATTCTATTTATTTTTCTACTCTTGGCTCCATTACAATTGTAAACCGTACACATGTGATTTGTGAAACTGCCAGCAACTTGTCTGAAAAAAAAAGAAAATGCAAAAACTGAGTATTGCACCTTACATGTCTGCTGTACATGAAATCACTGTTGATATTAAATATACAAAACATATGTTTATATAGAACCTCTAATCAGTTACAGTAGGCCAAATAAAAGAATAGCCCTGTTTACTGTAACATCGTCAATAGAAATGGGTGAGTAGATCATCTATTTTTACTCCATGCGTTGTACTTCGACCACGAGAACATTAAATAAAGAAAGAAATCAGTGGCTGCAGATTTAAACATGTTAAAATAAATTATATTAATTGTATGTATATTTTAAGATCCTTATCATGCTTTAATATACGTCTTTCAGTTCCACTTTACAAGTTGTATTCAATAATTACTTATTAACAATCTGGTAACGTTAAAGTTTGGTATAAACGCAAATGCCAATTTTCATTTGGATCTAAACATTTCGTTGACATTAAATATATCTAATTAATAATTATGTATTCAATTCTTGTTTCTAATTAGAAACTGTGTCCATAGTACACAGATGCTCCAGTTTAAGATACGATAAGATAAGATAAGCTTTATTTTTAGTCGGCCAGTCTATAAACAATACAACATAAGCTCTTGACGAGCGTTAGCACAGTCAATCACAAACAATATAACTGGGAGGTAGTGTGTCTTTTACATTTAGATAATTATAATAATAGAAGGTAATTAATTTATAATCAAACGATTCAATTTCCTGTATTATTTAGCATTTTATTGAACACATTTTTGTTGGCGTGTAGAGAAAATATGAGGAAGGAGGGTAGTAGAGAGGGGGGAGTGGGTAGTGGTGGTGGAAGGAGAGCATGCGCTGGCTGCCTGTGAGTAAATGTAGAGGGAGTGGCAGGGAAGAGGAAGTCGGAATGGCTGTTTCCCATGTTCATACAATGTGTGGTTTAACACGGGCCATTATATGCATACAATAGGCCCCCTTCAGGTCATGTCAAACAAACAATAATAATTCTGAGAGAGTAATTATATGAATAATTCAATGAAGTCAACAACTGTCACGGTTGATCCAGTTATGTTCACTGTTAAGGGGCAATTCGGGAAAATACGGACAAACGTATAAATACGGACAGTTTATCGTCTGAAACAATGTGCTTAGCAAATTTCAAATTGAAAACACTGCAGAAACAAACGGAAAAAAATGAGTTACACATTTACACAACTGAACTCACGTGTTATTTGTCTGCAGAGTTTACGTAAACCTGTGTATTTGTCCAATTGTTTATCCCAGCGTGAGCACTCTGCATAAGATCCTAGCTATCAAACTCATTGTGTTCAAAGACATAAAACGTATTGATGACGTAACCCAAAACTGACACTTTTCAAAATCGTTCACTCCAGTTAACTTTGTACGCGTAAAATCGATAACTGACAGGCGCGTTGCTGGGTCCATTTTAGTTTTGCCAGACGATCATAGGTGAGTTTTGGCGTATATTTCAAAAAAAAAATTCGGACATTGACAAATAATTGTACGCATGTGCGTAGGTGCGTAAGCCCATCTACGCACCTGACTGCGGTCTGAATCGACTGTTTAACAAAACGAAAATGGCGGCGTTTTGTGATTTTTGTTTATGAAATAGTCCGGCAACACTAAACAAAATAATTCCAGTCTCGGTGTATCAAAATGATCAAACCAGCTGGCGTTCCCACATCATTGTTTGACCTTATGCTTTGTACTAATAACCATATGCATATTTATTTACCTGGATCTATCAACATGTTGCTGGTCAAACACCAGCTTTCTATTAAATAATGTTTTGTATATTCATCCTTTCATAATCAGACTCACATAGCGTGGTGTCATCTGCCTAAACATCTATTTTAATTTCTTTAGATATAAACGCCAAATCATTGATGTATAGAAGAAAAAATGGGTACCAAGAATAAACCGTTGTGGGAACCAGTTGAGAAGCATATTTGATTGAATTGTACCAACTTTCACCTTTTGTTTTCTGTTGTTGAGATATGATTCAAATGAGGTTAATGAGCTGTCTAAAAAATGATAATGTTTTAAGTTATGAAGGAGTATCTGATGATCAACAAGATCGAAAGCCTTTCGTAGATCTAAAAAGACGACACCCACATATTTACCAGAATCAATTTCCTTGAGCCAAGAATCTACTAGTCGTATAAAAGGTGTAAGACAAGTTAGAGTGGTATTATCGAAAACGAGATTGATTTGCATTTGCAAGATATTAGATGTCTTTAAAAATGCTTGAAGTTGAATCGCCCAGTGTCGTTCAAATATCTTTGTTATTGTAGGCAGCATTGAAATTGGACGATAGTTATTTGGATCTTCCTTGCTACCTGATTTATTTATCGGATAAACACACGCTTCCTTAAGCGTATCAGGGAAAATGCCTGACATGATACTATTATTTATTAGTGCTGCAATTGGTTGCTATAAATAATCTCCACAATATTTTAAAATAGTTAGGACCAATACCATCAAGACCTGTAGCCTTGTTAACATATAATTTGGCAGTCATTCTCTTAACTTCAAACGGTGTTATTACTTTTATATCAAACGTTAGGTGTTTGAGTATACTGTCTAGTAAAGTCTTTAAACAGAGACAGTTTTCAGCTTGTTAGTGTTTGTTTATTAATTATTTTAACAACATTTGCGAAATGCTCATTTAAGAAATTTGGAATGTCAACTGCATCGTCAACAGTGTAATCATTTTTTGAGAGTCGTTTTTATAGCTTTATTCATTCTTGATCATTATATTTGATACATTAATTATATTTTTGGTAAAGATCAAATGCAAAATAAAAATACTAGAGTGATCACAAGCCTAAATAAGGCAATACAAGTGACCATAACTTTAATGTTACAAGTCCGATACAGCTGGTTTTCCAACTTGTTCAAGCTTACATCAATATCAACAAACTGTATAAGTTTCGTAAAGATCAAATAATAAACGAAGGTATTAAAGTGTTCACAAGCCTCAATATGGCTTTCTTAGCAAAACAAAGCCCATAACTCTGGTGTTACTAATCGATCTGGCTGGTCTTTGAAATTATCCGAGCTTTTATTGATATAAAGGCATAGGCAAGTTTTGGTAAAGATCAAATGCAAAATAAAAGTGTTCACAAGGCTAAATAAGGCATTCTTCCGTAATTCAGGGGGCCATAACTCTAGTGTTACTAATCTGATCTGGCTGGTCTTCGAAATTGTCCAAGCATTTATTAATATAAAGGCACTGGCAACGTTTGGTAGAGATCAAATGCAAAATGAAGATGCTAGAGTGTTCACAAGGCTAAATAAAGCAAAATGAAGATGCTGGAGTGTTCGAAAGGCTAAATAAGGCATTTTATCTGTAATTCAAGGGTCATAACTTGTTACTTGTCCAGTTTAGCTGGTTTTCGAACTTGTACAAGCTTTTATCAATATCAACTCTCTTTACAAGTTTCGTAAAGTTCAAATGCAAAACAAATGTGCTACAGTGTTCATAACGCTCAATATTGCAATTTTAAGCAGAACAAGGGCCATAACTCTGGTGTTACTAATCCGATCTGCCTTGTTTTCAAACTTGTCCAACATTTATTGATATAAAGGCAATGGCAAAGTTTGGTAAAGATCAAATTCAAAATGAAGATGCTAGATAAGGCTAAGGCTAACTGACAAAGTTTGGTGAAGATCAAATGCTAAAATAATGTGTTCACAAGGCTTAATAATGCATTTTTCTGTAATTCAAGGGTCCATAACTCTAGTGTACCTTGTCCAATATAGCTGGATTTCGAACTTGTCAGAGCTTTAATCAATATCAACAATCTTTCCACGTTTCGTTAAGATCAAATGAAAAACAAATGTGCTGGAGTGTTCATAACGTTGAATATGACATTTGTCAGCAAACCAAGGACCATAACTTTATATGTTACTAATCTGATCTGGCTGGTTTTCGAAATTGTCCAAGCATTTATTTATATAAAAAAGGCACTAGCAAAGTTTGGTGAAGATCAAATGCAATTTGAATATGCTAGAGTGTTCGCAAGGCTCAATAAGGCATTTTTTCTGTAAGTCAAGGGTCCATAACTCTTGTGTTACTAGTTCAATATAGCTGTTTTTCGAACTTGTCTAAGCTTTCATCAATATCAACTATCTGTACCAGTTTCGTAAAGAGCAAACACAAAATGAAGGTGCTAGAGTGTTCACAATGCTTAATATGCCATTTGTTAGCAAACCAAGGGCCATAACTCTGGTGTTACTAATCCGATCCGTTATTGTCGAATAATATAAATGGCCACCACGTCAACCCAAAGTTTACATAGAGTTATATAGGAAAAGGTTAAAAATGACATCTCCTCTGAAACCGGTTGAAGGATGATGAAACTTAATCACAATGATCTTTGGGATAGTCCTCCTCAGATCTGTGTTTTTCGCGTCGTTTTTCATCCAAGATAGTCGCCATGGCTAAACTTAGGTCAAATTTAAAGAGATTTCTAACGACATCTTCTCCGAAACCACTTAATCCATTACAGTGAAATATCATATACATGTTCTTTGGGTTGGCCTCTATCAAATTTGTGTATTTCGTTATCGTCTATTAATCAAAATAGTCGCCTTGTTTGAAGTTATGTTTACTTTATAGTTAAATCCGCCACGATGACCCAAAGTTTAGTTAGAGTTATATGGGAAAAGGCTAAAAATGACATCTTCTCTTAAACCTCTTGAAGGATTTTGTTGAAACTTTATCACAATGCTCTTTGGGATAGTGCGCCTCAGATTTGTGTTTATACATGTTCCTTGAGTTGGTCTCTATCAAATTTGTGTATTTCGTTATCGTCTATTAATCAAAATGGTCGCCTTGTTTGAAGTTATGTTTACTTTATAGTTAAATCCATTCTAATCATATGTTTGAACCTGACTGACCGTGAATCTGTTTGAATCACAGTTGCAAGCGTTGCGAGATTAATATCTACCTTACTGCATTGTTCAGCGTGTTGATCCAGATTCCTATAAACTGTCTTTTAAAAAGTTTAACCTTATTTGAAGTTATGTTTACTTTATAGTTAAACATAGTCTAATCATATGTTTGTACTTGACTGACCGTGAATCTGTTTGAATCACACTTTCATGCGTTGCGAGATTAATATCTCCCTTACTACATTGTTCAACTAGATTCTTACAAACTTTGTTTTAAATTTTTAACTTTTATTTACTTTACCAAACTTTGTTTTAAAAACCTTGTTTTAAGTTGTGTTTTCTTTATAGTTAAACATAGTCTAATCATATGTTTTTATGATCAGTAGTGTTGTTGATTTGATCAGTTATGCCTCTGATCGGATCAATCAATCACAATTGCTCATGATCAGCTTCACTCGGATGTTAAAAACCATGGCTTATTTCATTCTCTTGTACTAAAATATACAAGAAAATACAACCAGTTATAGTTTTGCAACAAATCATCACAAGTTTATAGCGGGTAACACAAGCTTTGTACCGACTACTTCTCCTGATCTCCCGATAAAAGCTGCTTTAGACAGTAGAGCGTCTACAGGCCCTCTTGGGCCTCTTGTTCATATTTACCAGACTTCTGAAAACCAGCCATATCTTACACTCATTCTTACCCCCACCCTGTTATGAAAGTAATTTTAGCAAGAAGAGCGTCAGCATGACCTTTTGTGAGTCTTGTACATGTAATGTCTTGGCATCGCGACTTGTACATTATATTTGTTAATTGTAGGAGAAAAATATGGTTTATCAATGTTAATTATTGTCAATTTACGACCGCTCTTAAAGGCGTTACTTTAATAATGTGTTACTAGTAGTTGCCATCTGTTTTGTTTTTGTGTTTATCGAGAACTCAGAAAATAAATCCTATATTCACGAAAAACCAACAAATATTCTATTGATTATATACTTTTTATCATGCAACACTACTAAACTGTTTCAAACAGAAAATACTTTTCCTTCCGACAGTTCCCCTTTAACTTATTCGCGGATAAATATAGTAACACCAGCGCACGATGCGATTTACATAATATTTAGTGCACATAGAATATAGTTCTAAACGAATTATGACTGTTATAAGCAAATGTAGAAAAAAGTAGTTCCATTTTTTCCGGCATATAAGTTCTATTATTCTCACTGTGAAAATATAAACAATGAGAATATAAGGTCTATTCTAACCAATGGCATACAATCCACTATTTCACTGGGAAGTATATAATAATTAGCATAGTTAACGATGATAACTGCAGTATTTGTTATTATACAAACATACAGTACTCACTGGGAAAGCTATTGGCTGATAAACTATAGTTTATTAACATCCTTCGGACATTTTGAAGATTATGACAATTAGACAACGCAAAATGTTACATAAATATTAATTAACCGAAAAGCTGGAAATATATACTGAGAAGTAAAAGAAACGCATAATATGTATTTCCGCTATACATTGTATGTTTAATATCCAACTGCTAATCGAATGGTACAGGGAGGCATTAGGCCAGTCCTTTCGGAAAGAAGGTTTAAACAGAACCGAACACACCAATGGTTACCCCATTATCAACAGAATGCGCATTTGGCTCAAACAGGTTAGCAAACTTAGGCTTTAAACGTTCCAATCTCTTTACATTAAACACAATACTGAAACGGCTTGAGTTTTTCAAGCAAAACTTCAACATTTATGCATTTCCTGTAACAAAGTATACTTTGATTAAAAGGTCTACTACATGACAGAGTTGTCATTTATGTAATTAGTTGTAGCCCCTTTTTGTACAAAACACGTTGAGATATATCTGGAATATTACGTGAAGTTAGGTGCATATAATAGTGTAGTAAGGGCCTTTTTTTGTTTATGCGTTTCTTTTTCCTTTCAGTATATGTTTTGTTTAAAGAAATTGGAACGATTTTTATCTGACCTTATACATCTTGTAGTCTTCTAATTTCTTATTTTACTACAATAATTTCATTTTCATTTATATTTTCCTGTTTTAAGCTGTTTAAATTACCGTTATAGATATAGACGAATGCTCGAGTAACCCGTGTCAAAATGGAGGCACGTGCTCTAATGGACAGAACCAGTTCACGTGCGCATGTTCATCTCTATGGAAAGGGCCTGTCTGCGGCACAGGTACATATAATAATCAGACCAATATCATAACATGTTCATATATGCATGTTACATGTATGGTGTGCGATTGTTTTGATATATAAAATACACATAATTTCACTATAAAACATAGTATTTTGGTCGAGTTTATGTTCCATAATAACCGTAATAGGGCTCAAACTTAAATATAGTATGTTCCAAAAAATAAACTGAAACGGTCAGTGATTTCGGACAAACAGTTCATTAATTACACGGTATGGTATATACACAAGTATAGGTTTATTTTATCGGACACCGTATTGAGAGGTTTACACAGTATGTTACTGAGTCCATTGAGCTTTAGCCCAGATATATCAGATATATAAACAAATATACGCACGCATGGGTGTAACAATTCGTGTTTTTAAATTCCGGTAATAAACCTGTTTATACAAATTCCGTTTACTTTCAATGTAAATTGAAACGTCAATATTCGTTAATTTCCTCCGACTTTTATAAAGTCGCATTGTGTATAATATACTTGGAAATACTCTTGCATACTCGTTCGGGTTTGGGGCAACCAAAGATACGTCGCAAGTTGTATGTAACGTGATGAAATCAAATCGTAGTTTTTCAGTTTCGGTGTGAACATTTCCAACGATGTCACGACAGTATTTTAATAAGAACAATTAGCCGACGATGCAATAGTAAAACCTATATGTTTTTCTTCTAACGATTTCTTTTTGATATTAAAAATGCGTATGCACTACTTAAAAATGGTTATTATATTTTTATTTCATTATCTGATCCAAGTATTAACTTTCATACACCATCCAAACCCTTCTTCAAGAAGCGAAAACGGTGTTGGCTGGAGTATAAAATAAAACCTTAATTTCGGCTTTAAAGTTTGCATATTGTAAAATTAAATATTTAATAGGTGACTTTAAGGAGGTTGGCTGGGAAATGACGTAGCGCTAAGAGTGTTTTTAAATTCATATTTAAAGCTTCTTTGGTATAATTTAGATTCAAAATTATCAAAAAAAGGCTAGGTCACCACACTTCTTTCCCCATTAGACGTCATTGAAGAAGGCACATATTTCTAACTTCAAAATTTCATTAAAAAGAGGAAAAATATAGTCATTGAACATTTTCACAATTGTTTTCATAAAATTAAGTTTATTGAAAAACAACAATTAATTTTCGATTGCATGTATAAAAATCTTTCAAGTCAAACCAAAAAAATTGTAATCCTCATTCGTCTTTTTACTTTAAAAAGCAAACATATAAGGACCGTACCCCACCCACTTTTGTTTTTACCGAAAAATTAATTCAAGATAAAAAATTATGTTCTAATGATCAACTTTTTTTAAAACGTGTATATGTCAAGATCTTATGACATTTCTTTCGAAACAAGTATAAAAATATATAGGTCACCAGGCTTCTTATGATTTTTTATTAAACATTCTTTAAATTACACCCATTTTGGAGTTATTTTGACATTTTCAATGTAAAATACTGTTCACACAATATTGACATGGAGATCGAAAATAAAATTAGCTCAGTACTTACTTTTATCTATGTACTCCACTACTGAAAAACAAAAATCTGATATATTCTAAAGCAAAAGGATAAATTCTACTCAGAGCTACCCATACCCACTATTTTGTTAACAACAACAAATGATCACAAATGACGGAAAAAATATGAAAAAAAAAATTTTGGTTAAAATTTGTTATGTTACCATCTTAAATCTTACATTATATCCACATCTACTAGAATGGAAAAAAATAAACAATTCTGTTGCCAAATAAAACTATGATTTAAAAAATAAAATGTTTAGACTTGAAGATGTCAATACTTGCCCAGCCAACATCTTTAAACAGGTTATCGTGTTTTTAAAAAACAAAAGTTTTTAAACGTGTTTTATTGTCGAAATATCCGTTATAAAGTCCTACTCATATAAGCTTTCCCATCGCTTAATAGAATTAAGGCGGGACCACGTAATGGGGATATATATATGCACGACTTCTTCCGCGTTTTAATATTGCGCGCATTTAGGAGGGAAATATTTATCACCGGAAAAACGAAACATTACTGCTTTTAACATGTTTAATGGGACTAACATGGTACTAAAACGAGGAAAAGTGTCCTATAGTTCTACGAAGTCCATTGCGTTTTACAGTAAGTTGTTTTGGAATATACTGGGATTGTATTGGTTACACAACACAAACATGATACGGTTACAATTGTAGTAGTAACAAATACCGAAAAAGCAAGTCTTCAACATTTATCTCTATCAAGGTGATAAGACGTGTTTACATTGCTCTCTCTGTGCTTCTTATATATATATATATATATTAAATAGCTAACTAAACAGGATTAACTAATTACCTTGTTTAAATATATTACTTACACGACTGTATAAGAGGATTAAAATTAAAATTCAGATTCAGAAAAAGGAGTAATTTAATGTAAAAAACTGGATTTAGTGTATATTCCTTTAGACCACATACTGGGTCATATACATAAACAAGGATTACTCATGTGATACGGATTACCTGTGCACAAAATAGAAAGCACTTTCTTGTCATCATATATACCTATAACATTTATGTTTAAAACATTTAAATCCTACATTTTTTTTTGCTTCACAAAATGGAGAATACAATTAATGATCCAGCTCCAGTCAGAAATACTGGAACTTTTCAAACACAGACGGATAAAATACAAGCCAATGATCCCTATGAAGGTATATGCTACAATATACAGCAAAATGACGCAAAAACAAATATTACTTTCAACTCAGCAGTTTTGTGCAACATAATTAAGACCAAGATTACGGCAGATTTTAACCAACCCAATGATGTAACTTTGAACAATATATCTACAAGAGTACAAAATGTGAAATGTCTCTTGTCACTTGATCTAGAATCACAAGAGCTAGAAATCTCAGGAATGGGCCATAAAATGTGGACAGAATCAAAGTTTAAAAATAAAATGCCAGCATTTTTGAATAAATTAGTGAATGTAACAAATACAAATGTGGAACTTCTATCAACAAGCCCTCCTATATGTGAACAACTTTCTCACGTAACCATGGAAACTACCCCGTATGGATCACATTCGCAAGAAAATGCACACTCAAGCTATTCTGTCAGTGAGAAATTAATCGACACCATGTGTGAGGCAATCTGCAAACTGACAGACGAAACAAATACGCTACGGCAGGACCTTACTGATATTCAACATCAAAGGCCAACATACGCCGCTGTTCTCAACAGGGAGTCATCCTCTACAAACAAGGCACCTGGAAAGTCTCGCCTGAAATAATGATGGGTAGTAGAATGAGTGAAAATGGAAACATAGGTACCCCAGTAACTGCAGGGGAAACCTTATCTGAGCAGCCGATCAAGGTAGTAATTAGTGACAGACGAACATCAAATGATGCAACTACCTTATTTTGTGCTGATGATATATCTCCACAGACACCACCACAGAGACCCCAGACAGCGCGTACAGAAATGACTGATAAATCAAACTCAGGGAAAAAGGTGTTAATGATGGGAGATTCTATACTGCATGGAGTGAATGTTAAGGGTCTTAAAAACAACTTACACAAACATTCCGTGTCAGGTGCAACAATAAACACGCTAATTAGAGACATTGAGATGTATGATCTGACTCAATTCCACACAATCATTATATATATAGGCGGGAATGACCTGTCCAGGACTACAGACTTTGAGTTGATAGAAGAAAAGTATGACCAGCTAATTGCGCTAATAAAAGCCGGAAATGAAGAGTGCAAACTTATTTTAAGTAAAATTGCCCCAAGAGGAGATGTGGATGTCAATCCAATTAACAAGATCATAGAGCGACTTTCTATTCATCATAAAACTGAAATTGTAGACTGTTACAGAGCATTCCATGATCAAAACGGTAAATTGTTGATGCGCTATCTAAATGAACATGACTTTTCACACGTCTACACCGATCGTTGAAGATTACACCAAATGTGTGTTCCCAGACAAACAAAACTTTTTTGGGCACCAAGCAAATCGGCAATATAGACGACACCCATTCAGGGGACAGCGTCACCACAATATATGCATGAATTGCGACGAATCTAGCCATGCGACAGAGGACTGTCGGCACAGGGCTCCTGTCAAGTGTTGGGGGTGCGGGCTCGTGGGACATAAACAGGATCGATGTTGGAACTAGGATGATGGCAATGAAGCCGAACTTTATATTCCAAATGTATTTGTTCATGAAAATAGTTATGATGTTTTAAATCATGTATTCACACTTTGCCAAGAAATTGAGTGTAACTCTAACGCTACTATCTTAAATATTTCGGAACACATAAATTTAACTAATTTAGGATTAAATAATAAAAAAGGTTTAACCATCGGTCATTTAAACGTAGCTGGACTGTCTTCTAAATTTGATGAATTACAATTAATGCTAACATCTAAGAAAAACAAAATAGATATAATGGGTATAAGTGAAACGAAATTCAATGAAAACCATAAAACTGAAACATTTCATATAGATGGATATCAAGTACCTTTTCGTCGCGACCGTTTATTCAATGGCGGTGGAGGTTTGGCAGTATATGTAAAACAAAACGTAAATTGCATACGACGATTAGATTTAGAAGGAGATGATATTGAAATAATTTGGTTAGAAATTATGCCAACTAAATGTAAATCTTTTTTAATTGGTTCACTTTACAGGCATCCAGAATATAAAGTTGCATGGAAAGAAATATTTGACACTCATATAGAAAAGGTTCAACTTGAAGAAAAAGAAATATTAATTTTAGGCGATATAAATCGAGATTTATTAAATTCCAAAATAAATGATGAATGGTCTAGCTATATTTTATCACTAAGATTAAAACAGTTAATTAAGCAGCCGACGCGTGAATGTTCAACTTCAAAAACTTTAATAGACCACATTTATACTAATTGTGATCAAAATATATGTAATGTAAGCGTGCCCAAAATAGGAATTAGCGATCATTATCCGATCCTATGTACAAGAAAGTTAAGTTATAAAGAAAAAATCAATTCACATAATTTTATAAAATACAGATCAATTAGGTCATTTTCAGAGGAGTCATTTTTATCAGATCTTATCAGCATCCCCTGGGGTAATCTAAACAACACTGATACTAATGAAGTACTTCACACTTGGGTGTCAAATTTTTCAAGTGTTGTAGATAATCACGTCCCAATTAGAATTCACAGAGTAAAACACATAAAACAACCAGATTGGTTTACACCTGATATTTTAGATGAAATTAAAGAACGTGATAAATTTAAGGCTAAAAATGATATGGATAACTACAGAGTTTCAAATAATAAAGTTTGTACATTGATAGATAATTCTAAAAAAGAATCTTATGAAAGAAAAATTGAGGAAGGAATATCCGACCCTAAAACAGTTTGGAAAATATTTAAAGAACATGGTGCGTCTACAAAAAAGACAAACAACTGTAATTTAATAAAAAGCATTCATAACGATGGAATAGATATTACTGATAACCAAGATATTGCAAATACTTTTAATAACTTTTTTGTAAACGTAGCCGTTAACTTAAAAGAACCTATTCCAACTTCAAATTTTGATAAAGTAAATGATTTTGTAAAAACAAAAGTTCCTGATCATATGTATTTTCACATTCCTCTGATTACGGAATCCCAAACGCGTAAAATGTTAAATAATTTAGATGTATCCAAAGCTACAGGACTTGACCAAATAGGGCCAAAACTTTTAAAATTATCAGCCGATGTTATATCAAATAGTCTTACGTATGTTATAAATTGTAGTATAAAACAAGGTGTTTTCCCAGATGAATGGAAATGCGCAAAAGTTAATCCTTTATTTAAAAAAGGTTCATCAAATGATGTAAATAACTATAGGCCAATATCAATTTTACCTACTCTTTCAAAATTGATTGAAAAACATGTGCATGATTCATTTGTTAATTACCTTAATCATTATAAATTATTATGTAAATCCCAAAGTGGGTTTAGAAAAAAACATAGCTGCGAAACAGCATTAGTATGTATGATAGATAAATGGTTAACAGCTTTTAATGATGGATAATTTGTAGGCGTTGTTATGTTAGATTTTTCTAAAGCATTCGATTTATGTTCCCACGAAATACTATTAAAAAAATTACAAATTTACAAAGGTGGAGATAATACTATTACATGTAAATGGTTCAAGTCTTATCTTACAAATAGAACTCAAGCGGTGAACTTAAACGGTGTTCTCTCTGATAAGCAAATTACGACATGCGGGGTCCCGCAAGGGTCTATTCTAGGGCTTCTTTTATTTATTTTATTCATAAATGACTTGCCTATGTATGTACAGGATAATGTTTCAAACGTTGATATGTATGCAGATGATACTACAATATATGACATAAATAAATCTAAATTAGAAGTTGAAATTAATTTACAAGCTGCTTTGAATAACGTCAGTACATGGTGTCTAAACAATGGTATGGTATTAAATGCTTCAAAAACAAAAGTAATATTGATAACGACACCCCAGAAACGGACAAGATTAGTAAATCAACCTCTAAATTTGAAATATAAAGACTTAAATCTGGAAATCACAACAGGTGATAAAATTCTTGGCATATATATAAATGAAAACCTTAAATGGGATACGCATATACAATTTCTTAGGAAGAAAATATCTAGTAATTTGTGGCTATTATCAAGAATTAAAGTATTTATTCCTGTTAATTATAGAATAATGTTTTACAAAGCCTATGTCCAACCACATCTTGACTATTGTAGTATCATTTGGGGTAGTACAAAATAATCAAATATCTAGGTTTTAGTGCGATTACAACGAAGAGCATGTCGTATCATTCTAGGTGAAAAATATACCACTTTAAGCGAGGCTTTAAATATAATTAATTCTCCTAATATTGAACAGAGGGTTTCACTTCATAAAGCCAAATTTATGTACAGGGTATCGCAACATGCAGTCCCGTCATATATTCAAAATATGTTCAATTACAATGTCAGGCGTCCAAATCATTTACGTTCTTCAAATAAATCGGATTTTTTAATACCCAAACCAAATATAGAACTTTTTAAAGGGAGTATGTCTTACTCTGGGGTAAAAGTATGGAATAACATTCCAAATGAAATAAGACAGAGCGAAAGTATTAAAAGTTTCACAGTAAATTATACTAAGTGGATAAATTCGAATCAACAGTCATAAGGCTAAAATTGTAAATATGGCCATATGTTAGTCTGTAAGTTAAACCTCTGCCGCCATATGTATGTATTATGTTGTTGTGTAACATTGTTATCATGTTGATCATATTTATGAATAATGCTAACTTTGAATTTGTTATGCTGATTGTTATATTGCTATATAATTATGTATTTGTATGTATGTAAATATTAGAGGGCCCCAAGGAAGATTAGTTTATACTAATTGGGTTACCCTCTGTAAATAAAGACTTTCATTCATTCATTCATTCATATATTAATCATGTAGAAGGTATCTAGCTGAAATGCACGATCATCTAGCATGGTTTTGTAGCTAGCTGCAAACGATATACGGTGAAATTAGCATTATTATAATGAATTAGTTGTAAAATTACTTGGCATTAACAAATTTCATTCTGTAATTTAAACACACCAGTCGTACAAGTATACCTTCAATATATACGACTGTGTATCATTTAAAAAATGATTGAGGGTATTATCACAATATATATAGCATGGTATATTTCCTTTTCATGTTGTTTACTATATAGTAATATTCTCTTGGGAAACGAGGCTACCATGATGCCCGTAATAAATCGATTACTGATTGCACCCCAAGAAATGTATTTGCAAATGCTCACATGAATATTTGGTTTGGTTATTTTCTACTTACAGAACACTGTGGTCATGGAGTTATTGCCAATAGTACAACCGAAACCCTACAATATTGCAAGTGTAATGATAACTATTTTGGCGCTCATTGTGATACAGGTAATTATAGATCCACACGTAAATTCAAATGCTCACAGACACACGCCATATTTGTCCAGTACATTTTTTCAATCGTCCCTCTTGAGGCTCAATTGAGCTTTTGTGACTAGTCTACTCTCCTTTTAGCATCCATAGTCGTCACGAGACTTTCCATCGTAACAGTGGTTACGATTATTACAAAAATCTTAAAACATATTTTAAGCAAATTGCACATGGGAGTTACCGATACAAAGGATAACTTAGTAGTACAAACTAGTCGATTCGCCTCCAAAGTGGGCAGTTGTAATTGAAAACATTGTTCGCAAGATGCAAATGTTACAGTACCATTTTACAAAAACCTGATATATCCTAGACTATCAGTATTATTTAGACATTTCTGAGGTAAAACATTGACCCGCCCATTACCTTAATACATACTCTAATATTTTATCGAGTAAAATAGCGGAAACTTTAAAAATATTCTCTGCACAAAAAACTGGGCCAAATACCATGTATTGTTTACACACTGACTTATATGTAGTAAAACAAACCAATGAATCATATTTGGTTAAACAATGGTTATGACCCATGGGGTAGATGTACATAGATAAATATTAGGAAACATCTAAAATTCTTCTTCACAGAAATTGCTGGCCCAGTGCCATTTATAGAATCAATGATGCAGCTCATTTACATTGATACTACGGTGTGTACACCTGTCCTGTATGCATATAGAGATACATTCGGGAATATGTAAGCTTCTTCTCACAGACAGTGCTGGCCCAGAGCCAGTTATGATCAATGAAGCACCTCATTGACTTAATGACAATAGACAATAGACAATATTTTATTCCGAGTAATTTAGGCCTCTGGCCCATAATACAAATAACATATTGCATATTATACAACTATACAGCAATGTGACAAAAGTGGATACAAAGACAAACAAATATAGTAACACACATTGAAATATATAGTACAGTGGACTAGTACAAAAAGTACAACTACTGACAAACATACCAATCGAGTTTCTATTCATGTACCAATAATGTGAGCTTGGAAAAAAAGTTTTCTCTTATTAAACATTGTATACACATATTTCGAAAGTTGCGTTAACTTATAAGGATCTGTTGTACTCATTAAATTGTAGAAAACATAAATACTATTAAAGTTACCGCCTATGACTTCGAAAAGGTATTGATTGCGTAAGTTCGTATAATACGAACATTTCATAACAACATGCATTTCGTCTTCTATTTCGTGAGAGTTACATAACATACATATTCTATGTTCATATGCGATATTATTGTGTCTGCCCGTTTCAACAAAAAGAGAATGTGCTGAACATCTAAGTTTAGACAGTGCAATTTTAAATTGCAATGGTATGTTTAATGTTAGATACCTTTCAACATCCAAATGTGTTTTAAAATGTTGATAGTGAATAGCTTTGCTTGACTGGTTTAAGTCGCCACGCCAATTTTGCAAGGCACAATCTATTAAACGCTGCTTAAAAATAGAAATAAATAATTGCTCATCACCTACATCTTCTGAAATCCACACAAAACCAAAACCATATTTGAATAGTAAGGATTTAACACGTGTTGCCCAGGTTACTCTTCCAACCTCATCAAGATGTCTAAGCATAATATAACACTGTTTAGGATACCTTGTATTGTTCATTCGGATAAGATGTAGCCAATAGTTTATACATTTACAATGATAAGTAATAAAAAGACGAAATCTGCCGCATTCGCCACGTGCAAAAGCGTGAAATGTATTTTTGTACAATTTTAAATATCTGCAACAAAATTGGTTTTGAGCATTTTCAATTAGTGGGGAGTATTCATATCCCCATAGTTCTGATCCATATGTTAAGATTGGCACAACCATAGTATCAAATAATTTAAAAAGTTCATAATGATCAAAGAAACCGACATTTCTTTGAAGTTTGTATAGTGATATAATCGATTTTTTACTTTGAATTGCAAGCATATTTTTTGCTTTAGTCCAAATTAGTTTCGGGGTGATGTATAAACCCATATACTTATAAAACGAGACTGTTTCTATTTTGCTTCCATTATAAGCCCAGTTTTCGTTTCCTCTAAGATAGCCCCCGTTTCTAAAGACTATAATTTTTGTTTTCTTTAGATTAATTTGCATACCAGTTCTAAAGCAAAAGTTGGAAATAACATTTATCTGAGATTGTAGGAGTCTTACGGTATCACTGCAGTTTGCCATGTCATCGGCGTATAAAATTGCAAAAATATCATCTACTTCTTCTGAAATATGTATACCGTTTGTGCACGTAAGCTTTAATTCATCAATCAAATCATGAATAAAGAGATTGAACAGAATCGTGCTTAATGTACATCCTTGCCGACACCCAATATTACATTGAAATACGTCAGTATAGCTTTCACAACCAGTGCGAACGCATGATGAAAGATTATTATACATGGCAATTAAAAGTGTCAGATATTTACCACCCACTCCTTTCCTTATAAGGCTGTTTAACATCTCTGTATGATCAATAGTATCGAAAGCTTTACAAAAATCAACAAACAGGCAATAAAATCTCCCACCTTTTTTACTAATATACTTTTGAACCATTGACATTAACGTAAACAGATTATCTATAGTGGAATAACCTTTTCTAAAGCCTGATTGGGCCTCATCAATCTTATTATGACTTTCTGCCCAGGTTGATAATCTATTAAACATCATTCCAGTTAAAATCTTGTTAAGTGTGTCTATAAGAGAAATACCGCGGAAGTTGTTAGCGTCATGCAATGAACAGGATTTGTGAAATGGGCATAAAATGCTTTGACCCCAAACTATTGGAAAGACACCCGTATCCAATATTCTATTAAACAAAGGTAATAATACATCTGAGATGTCTGAAATCGTGCATTTTACCATCTCTGCTAGTATTCCACTAGGACCTGTAGATTTACCAAGGTTCAAATCTTGATAATAAAGTATGTACTCAAGAAGGTCCTCAGGTAGGTCCATTCAATATAGTTATATAGGAAGACGTTAAAATGTCAGAAACTGCTAAAGCAGGGATTTATATATTCTGCCTAAAGGGACACATGACAATCTTTAGTTTTGTATAAGGCATTAAAATTAGTACAGCAATTATTAATCCTGTATCATTTTGACTTCAAAACTGCTTGCATATAATTAAATAAAAAAATTGAGAATTCTATTTCCTTCATTATTCTACATAAATATATTATTGGAGCAATATTATCAAAAGTCAGTAATATGTAAAAACAATTTGCTTTGAACTATTCTAATAATTAATATTAATGATTGAACCAATTCAATTTAAGATAAAAACTAACGGGACGCTGTGAGTTTTTAAACAAATCAAGATTGCCATGTGTCCCTTTAAACTATCAAGTTTGTACAAATAAATCCCAGAGGGTAAACACGACATCGGGCCGTGGTTTAAATGCTTCTTTATTCATTATTGTTTGCATAGTGCGATAATGGCAAACAAATTAAACTCTTACCTTAACTGCTGAACCATTAACTTAACACTGATTACATAAACCCTTTAATGGGCGTGGACATGTCCGCGGTAGTGGTCTGCCCCTTCCTCATGAACACACACGCACGCACGCACGCACACATGCCCTCCACGAGTCTCAAATTATTGTACAGAGATATATAAGAAAACGCTCTGAAACTGTTGGACAAATAAAATGTATAGTTTGCATCTATCATCGTCTTCGCATTGTTCAAATTAGACTACCCGTTGACACATTATATATATATATTTATACATTATGTATATATATACTAGTCAAAATTCCTAAGTACCACCTAAGAATATGCTAATAATTCTTGCATTCTCATAGTTTTATGTATTTACCGATTGATTGAAGATACGGTTGAAATGCAAAATAACGAGTTTAAATCGTCTGCTCTGATTTCCTGAACACATTTTAAAGTTTTCAAGTCGATGTGTTTTCATAGAAATAAATCATAACACTTATACGATTTTGACATTATTGTTTACTAGCATTACCACTACAAATGCATTTGCAAAAGACAATTTTCAAAATATTTGATGTTAACGCTGAACTACAATTACTTCAATATCAAACGATGTTCAAATACAAGGGAGGTAGTTTAGGATTATCCATGTTTAATTTTATTATAGACGTTCCGTCTGGTATAGGGTCAAACTATTATGAGTTTTATATTATTTCCTACGAATTTTAAGAATTTATGTCAAGCGGACGTCGAATCATGTTTTGTGTTTTATCAGCAGATTTCGTGTTTTCATAAAGGGAAGGTAACTCTCAAAAGATGTAACAACTTAAACAAAATAAAAAGCAAACTATCAGTGGAAACAAGATACTTATTAGACATCTCTTTAAAATATATTTCAAGTAAGAAATTTGTTAAGATACAAACGTGAGTAATTAGGAATTTTCTCAGTATAGTATAGGGCATTAGGTATTTTTTCAGTATAGTATAGGGCATTAGGCATTTTCTCACTAAAGGGCATTAGGAATTTTCTCAGTATAATTGAGGGCATTAGGAATTTTCTCAGTATAGTATAGGGCATTAGGAATTTTCTCAGTATAGGGCATTAGGAATTTTCTCAGTATAATATAGGGCATTAGGAATTTTCTCAGTAAAGTATAGGGCATTAGGAATTTTCTCAGTATAGTTTAGGGCATTAGGAATTTTCTCAGTATAGTATAGGGCATTAGGAATTCAGTATAGTATAGGGCATATACGAGTATATTCATATGGAAAACGTACACCCTTCTCAGAATATGCTGCCCCGATAGCATTTATTGCATGCGTCATACAAAATAGCCCGACTCCAGAATTCACATGGTTGTATACTGAAACGATTGTATACTGAAACAAATAAGTTTAGCACATACATTACATGGTAAATCCCATTAAACAGCTTCAAGAATAATTGCGTCAGCCGCCATTAACAATATAATTAACATAATTAACAAGTATATGCAGGACATTATTTTTAAACGATATCTGCGAAAAAAGTAGCAACATATTTTACTATTATGATGTTTTAATTTACCTGCTTTATTTCAAAATAAATGGAGATAATTTTAAAATTTAAAACTTTGGTTTGTAATTTCATTATAATGACAAGGTTAATGTATGTTGTTTTTGCGTTTTTTTATCACTCGAAACCCAGAATAGTTATTTAATAAAGTTTAACTCTGTTCTTGATAATATTCTTATTTTTAATGTGAAATATGTTGTTTTATATAAACGGGAGATAACTCTGATACTTACTTTGAATCACACATAATAATTGAAAAACAAGAGCACCTTCTGTCATGCCTAAGTTATCAACTGCTTAACATTATAAAATCAACATTCAGTTTCTTTAAGCTAGATATGCAAATTACCGCGCTTTCTTATTTTTTTCAGTGTATACATTATATAGTTTAGTTTAAACATATGTATTTTACATCGATTGCGAAACAAGTTATTGCAACTTAGTTTAATCACTCTCGATGGCTGCCTGGGTAGAACCAGTACTAATCAATGTGGATTAATTATCTTGCTCAAGGATAAATAACGTGGCCGCTGCGAGGATCGAGCCCATGACCTCTCGGTCTAGAGTTCGGCGCTACCACTGGACCACTCCACTATATACATTATATAGATATATAGACTAAAAAGCTTTTAAGGCCGATCCAAAACACCCATTCATCGAGTGACGCGTCTTATCAACAGTGAGAAATACTTCCAGCAAGTAAAGTTTCTTAGTTATAAACGCCTCCGTCCAGGGATTAATACAATGTTTTCCAAAGACAAAATGCTTAACCTCAGCATTATTCTCTTAAGCTGCAAGATGTTTAGCGTGGATCATCAAAAAAGAAAGGAACTAAGTTTCTGGGTAAAGAATCGCCTCATTCTGGTGAGCATATGGTTTAATAGTATGTTATAACCATGCATTTGAACGTTCATCTGTATGTTATAACCAAATATTTGGACGTTCTTGTATGTTATAACCAAATATTTGGACGTTCTTGTATGTTATAACCAAGTATTTGGACGTTCTTGTATGTTATAACCAAGTATTTGGACGTTATTGTATGTTATAACCATGCATTTTGACGTTCTTGTATGTTATAACGAAGTATTTGAACATTGATTTTCCGTTATATCTATTAGATTTGAAAACAGCCCTACAAGTTGGTGCACGAGTTATACGAGGAAAAGACTGGAAATGGGATAATCAGGTACGCAAGCATGATCGCTAATATATTGTTTTGGGTTAATGTTAACGTATTACAAACATTGTTTTGAATCACCGTCAGTTTTCAATTTTCTTAAAAGCGCTGTGACAAACCATAGCTAAAGCACGCCGACCCTTAGATGGAATATATCTCGATACTCATGTACTTCTTCTTAGTGGTGGAACGCATTCCTGGTTGTGTCTGTATAGATACACACGACGTTCTTGATATTTGTAATACTCGAGACGTCCTGTTAGTATGTCTTCTTCTTTTTCACATGTGCCAATCATTATGAATAAAAAGCACATTGTTTTTGCAAATTCAATATGTTTGACTATATTACAGCAATATTATAGTTAAACCTATGGTAGAAAACGAAGAAAAACCGGAACTCCAAAATATATAACCTTGTCTTGATATATATGCAATACGATGAAAGTAAAGATGATACGAGATTAATAAATCGAGATGTTAATTTTAAGAGTAAATGTGATTCTTTTCTCGCATTGTATAACTATATGTAAATACTCTGTAAAATGTAGTAAATATAGAAAAACACACACTTAGAGTTAACATTGTTAAGATCAATGCGGGAGTCTTGGAACTTTCTCGTTTCTTTACATGTAACAACAAACTAAATCCGATTACTTGGAAAATGTGTTTTCTCCGTCTAGCGTTTTATCTTCATTAGCAATTTATTTACAAAACCTTAAACTTAGAATTTTCATTTGTTATTAAGGTACTTGTTTCCATGTCGGGTGATATAGAAATGAATCCAGGTCTTGACAACGAAACTCACATTGTATCTATATTCCATTGGAATACGAGAAGCATAATACATTCTGCGTTGTTCAGAAACGCGCCTCTGCGATACCGTCTCCAATGAGACTTTAGCTATTGAGGGGTATTGTAAAATGTTTCGTAAAAGGTATTTCTGCACATGTTAACGGGTTGCTAATTTATACCGCCTGTAACGTGATTTCAATACGCGTACTCGAACTTGAATATGCATTGCCCACTTCAATTTGGATAGAAGTAAAAGTCAAAAGCGAACGCTTTTTAATATGCACCGTTTATCGTCACCCACATTTAAATATCAGCCATTGAAATAACTTAAATATAAGCTTATTAAAGGCATCTGAAATATCCTAAATTTTAGATGATATAAACGAAAATCAACTTAATACAGAAAACCATTATTTAAAGGATGTTTTGCAGATAAATAACTTGAACAATATAATAACAGAACCTACTCGGGTAATAGATCATTCTCTTATATTATTAGATCACATTGGCATGATTCTTTGAAACCATTTGATTAAAGTATTTTAAATATATAACGTGATATGAATGATAACTGTGATACGTATCCAATACAGTTATAATATCCGACCGACATATACTCGACGTGTATGGAATTATAAAAAAGAAGCGATTACGTTAAACATAATGATCTCATCAGCAAGCTTATTCGTCCATTATATACAGAGGTTCACCTACCGTTGTATGTGAACACTGTACACAAATGGTTTTATAATCGGTTAAATTATATATCCCTTTCAAAACGGTTACATTTCGAAGTAATGATAAACTATGGTATGATTCTGAAATCAGACGTGTCTCCAGACAGAGAAGACGAAACGCGTACTAGGTCTTCCACCCACCCGACCGTCTAAAAACTATTACCGTCGTAAAACACATGCAAAGGAACGCCCTTTAAGCAGTATCGAAGATACAGTTAAAAAAATAAGTATCATAGACAGGCGACAATACTGGATACTTTTGAAATACTTTATGATGTCAAATAGTAACGTTCAAACTAGTCCTCCTTTAAAAACGGCATTACCTTATGTCGATACCTCACTCAATATCAGTAACTAATCTAGATAAAGCAAATTGTTTCAATGATTGTTTTGTTTCGATAGCTTCAGTTGATGATTCTAATGTTGAACTGACTCATTGTACCATGTTTATACCGAAAACTGGTGAACAACTAGACAATATTTACATTAAAGAAAGTGAAATAGCTGATATTTTTTTAAGATTTTGGAAATGCAAAAAGCATGTGGTGGGGGTGAAATTAGTCATAAATGCTGAATGAAACTGTATATACAATATCAGAATCGTTACATATACGTTTTAACAGATGATTTAATGAATGTGTTTCCCTACCTACGAAAAAGCGGATTCCAATATTTCTATACATTATAGATCAATCTTGTTCTTGAGCTGTAAAGGCGAAGTAATGTGATGAAAAGTTCTTACTCATGTTTATATAGGCGAAGTTATGGAATGAAAAGTTCTTAATCATGTTTATAACTTTCTATACATGTTTGATCTTACATCCATGAATCAATCAGGTTTTCTGCGGGGTCATTCTACAACCTACCAACTTGTCGATATGCATCATCATTCGATGCTAAGCAGTTTACATGCATATAGTTTTAATGACATACCAAGAGCTTTAGATCGTGTTTGGCATAAAAGTATTTTATTTAAATTAAGGCAATATGTTACTGACAGTAGGCTTTCAGCAAGGATTCAGAGTATCTTACAAGACGATCTCAAAGAGTGTGTGTAGGACTTCATCCGCAACATCAAAAACTGAAACTGCCAGGGTTCGGCAAGGCGCTATTCTGAGCCCCTTTATTTGTCCTATACGTAAATGAAATTGTAGAAAGCATGCTTAGTATTAACACATTGACCTACCCATTACCTTAATACATACTTTAATGTTTTATCGAGTAAAATAGCGGAAACTTTTAAAAATATTCCCTTCGCAAACAGCTGGGCCAAATACCATGTATTGTTTACAGAATGACGCATATGTAGAAAAACAAACTAATGAATCAAATCATATTGGGTTAAACAATGGTCATGACCCATGCGGTAGATGTACACAAATACATATTAGGAAACATTTAAAATTCTTCTTCACAGAAATTGCTGGCCCAGTGCCATTTATAGAATCAATGATGCAGCTCATTGGCATTGATAATACAGTGTGTACATCCATCGCGTATGCATATAGAGATACATTCGGGAATATGTAAGCTTCTTCTCACAGAAAGTGCTGGCCCAGAGCCAGTGATGATCAATGAAGCTCCTCATTGGCATATTGATAATAAAATGTACCCATGAAGGCCCTCAGGTAGGTCCATTCAATATTGTTATATAGGAAGACTTTAAAACGTCAGAAACTGCTATAGCAGCTATTTATATATTTTGCCTCAAATATCATTTTTGTATAAATAAATCCCTGAGGGTAAAAACGACGTGCCGTGGTTTAAATGCTTCTTTATTCATTTTTGTTTGCTGAACTATTAACACTGGTTACATAAACCCTTTAATGGGCGTGGACATGCCATCGGTAGTCGACTGCCCCTTCCCCACGAACACAACACACACGCACGCACATACACAAGCACGCATTTACGCACACACGCACACACACACACGCACCTCCACGAGTATCGAATGATTTGTACAGAGATAAATAAGAAAACGCTCTGAAACTGTTGGACTAATCAAATGTATAGTTTGCATCAATCATCCGCTTCGCATGGTTAATATATATATATATATATATATTACTCAAAATTCCTAAGTACCCACCTAAGAATATGTCAATAATACTCGCATTCTCATTGTTTATGTATTTAACGAATGATTATAGATACGGCTGAACAGCAAAAAAACGTTTAAATCATCCGATCTGATTGCATAAACACATTGTAAAGTCTTCAAGTCGATGTGTTTTCTTAAACAAATCATAACACTTATACGATCGATTGGGTACATATGATTTTTGTAAGTACTTCTAGTAAGTGCAGCTTTCGATGTTTCTAATTATAAAAATATACCAACTAAAATTGTTTTGACATTATGGTTTACTAGAATTACCACTATAAATGTGTCTGCAAAAAGATATTTTCGAAATATATGACGTTACCTCTGAACTACAATTACTTGATTATCAAACGATGTTCAATTAAAGGGAAGGTAATTCAAGAGTATTAATGTTTCATTTCATTATAGTTCCATCTTCAATTAATCGGGGCAAACTTGTATGACTTTTTAAATTTTTTCCTACGAATTTTAAGAAGTTTATGTCTTTAAGCGGACGTCGAATCAGGTTTTGTGTTTTATCATCACATTTCATGTTTTAATAAAGGGAAGGTAACTCTCAAAAGATGTAACAACTTAAACAAAAAAATCAACGAACTTTTTATCGAAGCAAGATACTTATTACACATCTCTTTTAAAATATATTTAAAGTAAGAAATTTGTTAAGATACAAACGTCAATAATTACAAATTTGCTCAGTATAGTATAGGGCATGCCCTCGTGATTCCATCACTGGACACAAATCATATGGAAAACGTACTCTTCTCAGAATATGCTGCCCCGATAGCATTTCTTTCATGCAGCATACAAAATAGCCCGACTCCAGAATTCATATGATTGTATATTTGAAGAAATATAAAAAGATCGGACAGGGAAAGTAGCATTCAAGGAGGACAGTCAACCACAAAACACAAAAACAAACATGCAAACAGACAAAAAAGAAGGCAAACACATAAGGGTTGACAATAGGGCTACCGCCTTGGAACGGTCAGTGGCAAAGTAGGCCACTGGGTATTTAAACCGGTTCTAGGGTGCACCATGCAAAATGATAGGGTCATAACCTCTTTTGATAAACTTTTTAACAAGTTTAGCAAAGATAGTATGAAAGTGATCATGACCAAGAATCTACGAAGTTTATGAATCACATCACCATAGAAGCCAGGTTGTGATAGTCCTTGTCGCAGAAGAGTCCTTAAATTACTTTTATATTTGGAAAGAAGATCAGGGTTACGATAATACAATTTTGCAAAGGTTTTACGAAGTTTATGGTAACGGTAACCCTGATTGAGTAGCTTTTTAGTTATACAAAGATAAGGAATATTAAAGTCCTCAACTCGAGTAAAAGCTCTTGAAAAACGAATAAGTTGAGACATATACACCCATAAGAAGTTGCTCGGTGAACATCACCATCCAAGTGGGGGTAATTAATAATGTCAAATTTAAAATCTTCTCTCTTGTCATAGATTTTGCTAATTATTTCACCATTTTCAATCGAGAGATCTAAATCAAGAAAAGAGGCGTTATTATCAGATATATTAGCTTTATTAAGCTGAAGTTCTTTAGGATAAATATTATCAACCATAATTGGAAAGAAAGGGTTGTCAATGTTCAGTATGTCATCCAGATACCGAGAGGTGTCATTAAAAGCTGCAATAACATCTGCCTGGGTATCTGGTGAAAGACTCAACATGACATCTCATTCATAACAAAATAACAACAAATCTGCGACAAGTGGTGCACAGTTCGTACCCATAGGGATACCAACAATGTGCCTATAAACTTTGGTACCATACCTGACGAAAATATTATCTAATAGAAAGATGAGTGCTCCACAAACTTCATAGCAAGTCCACATAGTATAATTGTCTAAACTGCCGTATTATTACATGCCAAAAATGTAGTATTTTATCTGGCGAATGTTTTTTGAAAAAGAGAAATTAGCATGTCTTTATGAAGGTGATGTGGTAGGGTTGTATAAAGTATAGAGATCATAAGTACTTATTGATGAAACTTGACCTTTATTGAACATTTTATCGAGAACGTCTCCTGAATTTTTTATACCAAAATAAATTAATCCCAGAGTTTTCATAAGTTTTATCACAATATAGTTTAACGTGGTCTTTAACGGCAGTAAGACAAGAAGTTAAACGTTTGGAGATGTTTGTTGTGGTGCAGGCACTAGAATTAGAAATAAAGCGAGCCATATCCGGATTTTTATGTAATTTAGGAATCCAGTACATTGTAGGCAAGTGCGGAAACAACATCATCCTCAGTATACAAATGCATGTATATAGAATAAAAAGCTTTTAAGGCATATCCAAAACACTCATTCATCGAATGACGCGTCTTATTGACATTGAGATAATATACTTCGTGCAAATAAAGTTTCTTAGTTAAAAACGCCACCGTCAAGAAGTTAATACAATGTTTCGCAAAGACAAAATGTTTAACATCAGAATTATTCTCTTAAGTTGCAAGATAGTTAGCATGGATCATGAAAAAAAAATGGAACTAAGTTTCTGGGTAAATAATCGAATCGTCCTGCGATCAAATGGTTTAATGATAGGTTACAACCAAGTTATTTGATATTCTTGCATGAAGCGTTGGTAAATACAATCTACGTTATATCTATCTGTTAGATTTGAAAACAGCCCTAAAAGTTGGTGCACGAGTTATACGAGGCAAAGACTGGCAATATGATCATCAGGTTCGCAAGCATGATGGTTAATATATGTTTTGTTTTGTTTGATCATGTTAATGTTAACTTAATACAAAACTTGTTTTGAATCAACGTCAGTTTTCAATGTTCTTAAAAGCGTTGTGACATGGGCATTGCAAATGTCTGGCCAAACAAACGGTAATGCACGCTGATCCCAAGATGGAATATATCCCGATATTCATATGCTTTGCTCTGAGAGGTGTTGCATTCCTTTTTGTCTCTGTATAAGGACACACGGTAATCCTTATATTTGAGATACTCGATACGACATAGACCTAGCTGGTCGTATCAATCAGAATTTCGTTGACGGGCAATAAAGCTTTATCACAGGCGTGAAATAAAGGGTGAACACATGTCATATTACGGAAATAACCGAATGTTCATCTCGATCACTTTACCGGAGTGATGAAATAACCGATTATTTACGATTGTATACGATTTGTCACGATAATGGTTTGTCATGTGCGTTTAATTAGTTCCTTCCATCCTGTTTTCGAGGCAGATTATTGGCTATAGTATCATTATCCGTGGATGAAATAACCACTTATGACAATATATTTTCTTGATTAGAATATTTCAAATTCAATGGAATTCATTTTCAATAAGGTTTCGCAAGAAAATAAATGTTGTGTACCAATTACGCGACAGGCATCGGCACATCAGAATGGACTAGATCTATTAATAAAATCCTTTTTTTTTCTCCCTGGAAAACAGCTTAGTGAGTGAGCTGAAAAAAAAGAGTATAACAATGGACCTTTGGAAACGGCCGAGCACGACACATACAAAATATTAGTGAGTGAACTGAAGTTGACATTTCGACAAAGCTGAAGTATGTGATAAATAGAATAAAAAATGTGTATTTTCATACCATACCCTATATCAGGCCCTCGACCCATATCAGCCCTCGATCTAAAGCTCTCGGGCTGACATGGTGTCTCAGGACTGATATAGGTTGTGATATGAAAATACCCATTTATTATTCTCTATATCCGGTGGGACGCAGCCGAAGCTTTCCTCGAGGATATTCCCCATAACTCACTTTTGTATTTCAAGTGTTTTGACTCGAAGTAGTCCAAATTTGCACTCACGTGCAGTTACGCGGAAATAGCAGTTGTCTATTTAAAAACGTTAGCTTAAGCCAATTTTAAATGCAGAAACAACACAGACAACGAATAAAGTAAGTTTATATGTTAAACATCCCCTTATAATTCGTTTTGACCACTATAAGCATATTTTGCATAGCCTAAATCGCGGTTCAAATGTGAAGATCGGAAATTTTGAGCTTTTTAAAACTCCAAAATTACCGATTTCTCAAAACGGTCACGAAAAATTGGCCATCACTGATATGGCTTAAATTAACAGGAATAATAGATCAGTACCTCAACAACCTTTCCTGAAATTTCGGCAAAATTCATGACTACCCATTTTTTGAGACCGTTTTGAAAGATGGTCACCCCTTTTTGTCACTCAAAACACTCATATTCAAAATGGCGGCTACAAGATAAATAGCTAAACTGAAATACAACAATGGAAATGTAAAACATGAATATGTTCTACTCCTGGACATAAGTATTTCCTGTCCCCCAGATAAAATGCCAGTAAATCAGATGTACAGTCCTATGTTTAAACACTTTTAAGCATATTTACGGTAAAAATCAGACGCAACTGGACGCTTAAAATCAACAAAACGCAACTAGTTGTCTGTTGATGTGTTGCGTTTAAAAACTGGGATAATTGCAAGTCAATAATTAACAATTGCATGATTTAATGAGCAAAAATACAGACCTGTTTATGTGTTAACTATTGTTATGGTTGAATGATGTAAGAACAGCTAGCAGTCTACAGAACAGACCAAGATACACGCATTGATCAAGGACATGTCACGTTCGCCTGGAGGCTGGATTAATTTAGTGACACTGACAGCTTTGGTGATGCAAACAAATTAAAGCCTAAAGTGAAGGTATGTACTCTGTCCTGACCCATGAATGTGTTTCTTTCTGCATGTTCATCAAATGTAATTGACATGGGCACAGGAACGTTTCAATTATTATTATTGTGGTGGGGGCCCAAAATATTTGACAAGCAATAAAAAACAACAACAACGTTATCAACGCTTAATTAAACCACAAATACAACATTATATAGAGCGCTAACCGAAGGCTTCTCCCCACTTCGTCCCCCCACCTTGATATATTATTTCTATGACACTGCAGAGCCCAAGCCCCCCATTCTCCCACCCCTCCCCCACACACAAACTAATATATAAACAATAATAAACAATAATAATTCATATTTCTTTCAGTGATCCTTGCAGATTTTGACACCTCCTGTCAAGAGACATCTCCAAGTTTTAGCTCCAAGACTGAGCCTAGCTCTGGGTAAGCTAAAGCAATAAACCTTAATATATTTGACCCCTGTTTAATGTGATCAAATTAATCATATTAATTGTAATAAACGTAATACATCAATATTTTGAAGGCACCCCAGAGAGTGGAATTAAAAAACCGTACCTAAGCTCTTACCAGCAAATATTAATATTTCGAACCACCCCAGAGAGGAAATTCAGGACCGTTTCCCCATACCTTGGCTATTCTTACTATCGAATACATTTTTATGGTCCATTAACGTGTTTTTTATAAATGAAGATTTTAATAAGCTTGAGAATAATTAGATACCGATTTATTTGAGTGGCAGAACACGCTTTGTAGAGATTTTGTTTTATTCTCATTAAAGTAGCTATCCCACCAACAACAGGTACATTTTACAACACTATGTACACTGTGTCTAAACCTACTGACGAAAAAGTATATATGTAACTTACATATTTTGAGAATCCAAACCCTACTTACACAATATAAACGGGTTTAACCAGAAAACCAAAAAAACTGGAGCGTCAAATTAAGAGTTACCAACTCATAATTCATTTTATGGATATTCAATCACATGTATTCTAAGAACCTATTAATAAACCTATACTTTTAATCGGCACATACACATTGTTATATGACCTGAACACCTGGACAGAGTTTCAATAAACAATATTCTGGTGTAATTTTGTAGTTATTTGGCGGGATAGTCAACTTAAAAAAAGGAGTGTTAATAAGGGAGTCGGCCAGGTTACAAAAAACACAGATATATATGTTTTTTGCCTAACTATTGTCCCAGCTCATTGACATATTTTACTTTCTTTTATATATATATATATGTTGTGATATTGTGAAATTCTATTTTATCACATAAAACAATGGATACTTGTTGATGATACAACATGAAAGTTTCTCTGTGATGTCAGTTTACATCGATAAAAGACCGCCCGAGTTAAATTGCGCGTTGCTGTTACACTTAAAAGGACAATAATATTTTAAAGGGACACAGCAATCTTGAAGATTTTGTCGAACATTAGCATCACAATTTATTAGTCCAGTATCATTTTCACTTTAAAACTGTTCGCATATAATTAAATAAAAAAACACACACCTTTCTTTGTTAATTTCAGAGACGCATCATCTGATCTCGTGATGCACTTCGTTCTTCAAATACCATTTGCAACCCTGAAAGACGTGTGGATTTAACCAAAAAAATTGACAATACTGTGAAAGCAAGATTCTGAACTCCAGGAAATATATTAATTTAATTAGGCCAAATCAGAAACGCGGTTATTTTTTCTTCGACCATATGTGTTACACAGTGTATTCATGTTACTGCGTAATGCCGCTTGAGGTGTGTCCGTCTGATGGTGACTTCAGTTAGGCGATCCCCGAGATCTGAGCAGACATTATTTTTTAAAGAACCAAAATGAATAAATTGTATCTCACAGAGACTATATTTCATGTATATAATGTGTAAAGATGTTAAAAAAAATACCAAATGTACCGTATACAATGTCATATTGCTCACATTCAAAAAACTTGGTTTGCCATGCAATATCTGGCATAATATTGAAGTAATGTGTTTGTTTAAATGGTGTTTTACAGTATTTTAGCACATTTTAGGCCATGTATGCTTGCTTTTTGTTGTGGTTAGAGGCAGACCACCCCATTTAAAGTGAGTAATTAAGTATGGATTAAATTTCATTATTGTAGTCTTATTATAATAGATGTGTAGTTTATAAATATAAATAAAATATTGATAGTATATTCTTTAGTTTTATTATAAAAATGATAAACTCTCACCTAGATAATCTATGTAAAAAAAAAATGTTTCCATTTGCCTATCTAAAACTGAAAAACTGACTTTGGGGAACACAAGGTCATTTTAATCTTTTTATCGTTTATTCAAACTTTTGAAACAGATCTTTTGCAAAAAAAAGGACACATGTCAATCTTGTTGTGTACATCAAGCACTGAATTAGTATCTCGAAACATGTTTTACTTTATTTAGCATTATTCATCTTAAAAGCAAATGTCACTGGTCTAGCCTGGTAAAATAAAATTCATTGGGTTGAAGAGTGCATAAAAATATTCTCATGATGAATATATGGAGGATCTTAAACGAGTTCCCATTTCATATAAGATTTATGAAACGAGTTATGAATTATCATAACGAGCCTTTTGGCAAGTTAAAACTAAAAATAATTCATAACGAGTTTCATAAATCTTATATTAATGGGAACGAGTTTAAGATCCTTTTTATCACATAACATTGCAATCAAATTAGTAAAAATTAATTCAGATGGACATAGAACCGCCACGACGTCAGACACACTTTAGCGCCAAAACGTTATGACGTCGTAACGTCTCGCCTCACACACAACGTTGCGTATAAAAGAGTTCGTGTTTTACCTCTTTACAAAATAGCAGTTTACGCCAACTTTCTAACAAACCAACAGCAATGTTTTGTAAAACGTGCACTATTGTTATAAGCTGTCACAAATAATAAGTTTATGACTCAGATCTGGGTGAATTTGTCATAAATAAAATAGTTTCAGTTAATAAACTTGCGTAGTGTTACAGGTTTAACTCAACCAATCAAAATCGTTCCAGGTTGTATTACACGTGTGGCATACAAGAGAATATTAAATGGGTGTTCGACACTGCTAACAAGGGACGTTATTTGATAAATGTATATGAGAACTAAACACTTGTTTTTGTGTCGCCTGTTAGCATGAGTACCAAGATTAGGAGTAGAGCGGTTTCCCATATTCCAATGAAACCTATCCTTCAGGACCAGATCCGCCTTATTTTTTTTAGTCGTGCGGGGTGGGTGGTGGTTAGGGGTGGGCCGGTGAGGGAAAGCCAAATAAATTGGACTGCAGCTTTGTTTTAATATTTTGACATTAAATATGGCTGCGTATATATGGTGATGCTCGCCAAATAAAAATAATATAGCATTAACACACCAGGGGTGTATATAACCCGAGCCTTCTCTGACCTTTCCAGATGTTTTTACGATTTTGATATATGATCTGGCTGTGTACGCCTCAAAAAAAGAGTAACAACAAAATAAAAGACTTTTTAGGGTCAGAGAAGTCTCGGATTAGTACTACAATACCAGATGGGCCATCAAAACGCACACCAACAAATCGAACAGCTGTCGATTTGTTTAAACATGCTTCACCGAATACGCATATTTAGATAGTCACTGACGCTCGTTAAACTTTTTGACCGACAGTGCCGAGTCAATTTTTTTTCTTTTTAGCGTGTAATTTTGATAAAGAAATAGCATGATGTTCATTACATGAAGCACACGTCGTGTACAATATTAGCTTCAACAACATATTTTGAGCGTCTCCTTATATTTAATTACAAACGAACACAAGTTTTATCATTTTTAAACGCATTTTAACAATGGCATCTCTTACGAGTTATTTCCCCTCGTTTCGGAATTGTAAATGGGCGAATCTCGCAATTTCTCGCGCAGTAAAGCTTCTAAAAGTCAATACAGCTGAAGATGATGAAACTTAAAGGGGAACTGAGATTTTAATCATGTAAAATTGTCACAATCTTCAAAATTACGTGTTTAAAAAAAACGAAAATGACGGCCGTTTTACTTTCTTTTGACGTTGATGGAAAATGACGTACTACTTCCCGTTGTCATGTGTTGCTATGAAAAGAAGACGGCGGAGCTAAATAACCACTCTGCTTCCCACCTTTATAGTATCTTGAAATGATATATATTTAAGAAATTTAAAGTAAAGACGATACGGGATTATTAAACCGAGATTTTACTTGTAATGTTTGATAATTACTTCAAGATTAAATCTGTTTTTCCTCGCTAACTATGACAATAGGTAATTACAGTGTAAAATGAAGTATCAATATAGAAAACAAACAAGGAAGGTAACATTTTAATAAGATTGATAAGACCGAAGCATAGGAACTTTCTTGTCTCTTCACTTTCATTACGTGGTCCCGCTTTAATTCCATTAAGCGATGGGAAAGTGTATTATAGCAGGATTTTATAACGGAAATTTCGACAACAAAACACATTTAAAAATATATTTTTACTGAAAAGATGCGATAACCTGCTGAAAACTACAGACTGATTAAATGTTTTAATTTTACAATATGCAAACTTTTAAAGCTGAACTATAGGTTTTATTTCATATCCCAGCCAGCCCCGTTTTGGCTCCTTGGCAAAGGGGTTGGGTGGGGTATGAAAGTTAATACTCGGACCACGTAATGTTTCACAACAAACGAAATCCGATTAGTAGGAAAATGTGTTTTCTCAGCCTTTTTCCTTTCGGAGATAGTAATTGATATGTGTGAATATGATTCTCTTTCACCGAGAATCATGATCTTTGTCATAGAACCCTTATAAGTGTCAATTACGAGGTAAACATAGTAGTTATATCCGTTTGTGTGAGGAAATTCTTTTACAAATAGTGTCAACTGTGATTAGTTTTGGGAAATCGTAGGATCTCGTGGTTAAAGACAATGCTTTTTTTCTCTTGGGTACTTCTACAGGCTGCATGTATATTCACAAATAACGTTATTTGAATGTTTAGACCATGGAAACATGTTGAAGAAATAAAAGTGACACATTTAAGCTGATTAAAATTTAAAATAAAGGTTGGCCACGTTTATTTTAAATTTTAAACCTTTAAAAATTCATTTAACTGAACGTTTTAGTTCGCACAGATCATAGAATACACCAGTCATTCAGTTATATAACGGAATGCGTATCTTAAAAGTTTCGTGGCAGATTGTTCAAAATGCACTACAGCATCAGCTTTTATTTTCTTGACTCTCTTAAGAAACGTTTTGGAACCCTACCATTATGCTTAATGTTTTTAATTTTGTTTGAATTTTTACAAAATTTTCTATATTTTTTCCTATTTTATGTATGTATGTTTCTAATAATAGGCATTTATATAAATAAAGACAATAAAAAAAACAATAAATAAAAAAACAAAAACAATAAATACAACTAGACATCTAGAGCAATATTCCTGTACATTTTTAAGAAAATCCATCCAATCGTTTCAGAAGAGAAGTCTCCCAAAATGCTGCGCATGAAACACTACAGAAAATGCCTTTAAACATAGGAAGGCGCGTATAAAATAAAGATTATGTTTATGTTTTCGTTATTATTTCAGGATGGTGGTGGCCCAGGAATAGTTACCATGTTGTGGAAGAGGCGGTTTAAAGATTGGGTACAAGTGAAATGGGATGCTAACGGTCTTTTGATAGATTATCGTATGGGTGCCGAAGGAGCATACGATCTTACCTTTATTTAGCATACATGTGTACGGTTTTGGTCGGTAGTCAATCAGGCACTAAACATATTCGTTCATGTTCTAAGCCATGTCATTTTGAAGTATACTAGGTGTCACAAATTCAATAAATGATTGTTTTAATTCATAAACACATTAATATTCTATAGTGTACACTCTGAGAATATAAAATGAAACTCGCCTTCTAAATACAAAAATGGAACTCCCTTCGTTTATTGGAACTCGTGTGTGTGTTCCAAATATCAAACTTGCATACATACAGATGAAACGAGTGTTATAAACAGCAGTGTCAAACAGATGAATGATACGCCGAAATAAGTTTACGGCAGACGTGTACTGGTAAAATACGAAATATTGTTTTCTAAACAGCTGTCGTATTATAAATCGGCTCGGTAAGACACTGTACATTTTACATATATCCAGACTGCTTAATCAACAATTCATTTCTCTGATTGTCGTGACAGTCTAAAACATAATTATGCAGTTGCGTACACATTAGAAAGTGTGTACTATATACGTTATCGTTAATCATGTTGTTTTTCAGGAGTTACCAAAATGTAACGCGTTTAAAACATGTTTATTATTTTATAATACAGAATGAATGAATTGTGTTTTACGGCACGTCGACACAAAAATAGGTAATATTATGCGCAAAAACTGATGAAAGATGAAGTAATGAAGTAGTACAATTGTTTAAAGATTAACAATTGTAAATAGATAATATGACAATAATTACGTTGTATTTTCGTAAAGCTTTCGCAGTTGTAAAACAGTTTTAGATTAAAATAAAATTTAACCAACGTGACTAATTTCACTATATAAAACGGTATCGGATCAATCATACCCATCTTCGTGGTACTAGCCATCAATACATAACTAAAACAGTAGTGTATGTTGGTGTATGTTGGTGTACAGTGTATATTATACTATAATTATGCTTATAATAAAATACTGATGGATAGCAGAAGAGTTTTAAAGCAGCTAAAGAAAGATAAAAATGTCGGACAGGGAAAGCAGCATTAAAGTACGACAGTCAACCACAAAACACAAAAACAAACACGCAAACAGACAAACGAGAAGGCAAAAGTAATAACAAATGCAAACGTCATCACAAACACAAAAGGGTTGACAATAGGGCTACCGCCTTGGAACGGTCAGTGGCAACAAAGGCCGCTGGGGGTTTAAACCGGTACTAATGTGCACCAAACCTCACACTTACCCTACTGTCATCCCATTAAAACAGGACAGTGTAAATAAAGAAATCCCCAACGTGATCTAATCTCTAATTAACAAGGCAGCATCAATAGGCAATATAAGTAAAACACAAATATGCTCGTGTAAATATAATACAAAAAAACAATAGCCTAGAAAGCCACAATGACTTGGCAGAAGCCAGAGCAACAAGAGAATAAACCATTAAGGGCACGACTAGAAAGATCATAGACAAACATCAAATGTCACCGTCCTAATGGGCTTTAGGTAGGCGTCATCATAGGGTCCACAGCCTGTCCGGTCATCGTACAATTAGAGAGGAAAACATAGTGGGGAACAACTGTAACAACACCAAGCATGCAGTACGTTGAAAAATGATAGGGTCATAATCTCTTTTGATAAACTTTTTAACAAGTTTAACAAAGATAGTATGAAGGTGATCATGACCAAGAATCTTACGAAGTTTGTAAATCACATCACCATAGAAGTCAAGTTGTGATAGTTATTGTCGCAGAAGAATCCTTAAATTACTTTTATATTTGGAAAGAAGATCAGGGTTACTATAATAACATTTTGCAAAGGTTTTACGAAGTTTATGGTAACGGTAACCCTGATTGAGTAGCTTTTTAGTTATAAAAAGATTCCGAATATTAATGTCCTCAACTCGAGTACAAGCTCTTGAAAAACGAATAAGTTGAGACACATACACGCCATAAAAAGTTGCTCGGGGAACATCCCCATCCAAGTGGGGGTAATTAACAATGTCAAAATTAAAATCATCTCTCTTATCAAACATTTTGCTAATTATTTCACCATTTTCAATCGAGAGATTTAAATCAAGAAAAGAAGCGTTATTATCAGATATATTAGCTTTGTTAAGCTGAAGTTCTTTAGGATAAATATTATTAACCATAGTTGGAAAGAAAGGGTTGTCAATGTTCAATATGTCATCCAGATACCGAGAGGTGTCATTAAAGGCTTCAATAACATCTGCCTGGGTATCTGGTGAAAGACTCAACATGAAAGTCAGGATCTCAAACTCCCCTCTGTGGTATATCTTCATACCATGTTTCACGTGCTAAATGTATACTAAGAAGTGATTAAACGGCAATGGTGTGCCCAAACTGGATATTGGCGCACCTAGTGAGATATTGGCACGAGGGCTTTAGCCAATATCCAGTTTCGGCACACCATTGCCGTTTAATGAGTTTTGTATTGCATACATTCTACGATGAAACAAAAAGACAATAGGAATATCATTTTATGAATGTTTTTTGTACACATGTTATTTGTTGTTTTTTTATGTTATTTTTTACTTTCCTTATAGATTATAGAAAGATGCCTAATTCAATCTAGACTATAACATAAATGTCACAAGATATGTTTTGTTTAATGTAATATAAGATCTAACAGCAGCATTTCAAATGTACATTTAGTGAATGTATATTCAGGGTGTATTCTGTTCCGATTCACTTTTAATAATCCATCAGGGTTTAAAATAATTAAAAGTTTGCTCTCAGCTCCGTTCCTTGTCTTGGTTGCCCTCTCAGTAAATGCAACATAATCTACTCCTTCATATGTCGTCCTTAAGTAGCTCTACATCCTCCGCTCTAGATCTCCCATAGGATGGTTTTGTGTTTTTAAATGTAAATATATTACCATCGCCAAGAAGAAATTTATTTCGAAGCTTGTTCAGTTTTTTTTCGTCTGTAAATGGATCTGCTCCGTTTTTGTTTAGCCCCTCTTGTTTAAGACATTTGTTTTTACTGAATAAAACATAAGACATTTATTTTTACTGAATTACACATCTATTGCGAGTGTCGTAGCTCAGAATACATGGTATTTTGAGTTTTGTATACACTCGTCAGGCTGTGCTCGTAGTCAGCTTGAGTGTGTCTGGATGATCTTGAGACTAACGATCTCCTTGAATGGAGGACATTTTGAATTGCTCAAAGGTTACCATTTTAGTAAAGAAAACACATACGTATTCGCGGGCCGAAAACAAGTTATTGACAGTTTGCCAATGACTTTGTTGTGGCACAGTGCGCCAAAAATAGGTTATTGGCTCAGTGCCAATTTATCTCATTGGCGCACTCGCATGGAAATGCAGTGATATTGGCCTAGGGTACGCGGGTACAGGATTTTATCCTTTATTAATTTGTTACTATTTATAGTACAGTATGCAATAATATATGTTATTATACCTCACATAAAATAGAGAGCAATGTGTAAGTTATTATCTAACGCGAGGGTGAGATAGCAGGGTAATAGTAAATCGTAGGGTGATAGTAAAACAAATCATCACATGCGCATCTTTTGTGCGCATTAGTGTGCATACTGTATCGACGACGCCATCGGCTCAGTATGGTGAAACTGCTACGTTTTACTCTTCATATCTTCGAAAGTACTTTACCGATTTCAATAAACTACCAATCATTGTTGATTATTTTAGTATATGCACATTGTTAACCATTTTTATGTTTGTTGTGTCGCATAATTTTCCTCTATAAATCCTTGTTATTGTTGTTTGTTTTAGTTCGCTGTTTTGGTTTACTGAGATCTGCGAATGCTACATTTCCTGTTTGACCTGTATACCAACGTTTAGGTAAATTAGAACAATTGAAAAATATTCTTCCAAATAGCACAAACCATTGTATATTAATTGTTTAAAAGTTTTACACTTTTTAAATTGATAAATTTGTGTTCGGGCTTTGATTTATTACTTGTTAAGAGTGTTGAATATGTTCCAGTTGTTGTTGTTATTAATGATGATGATGATGCTGTTGCTGATGCTGCTGCTGCTGATGATGATGATGATTAAGATGGTGATGCTGATGATGATTGATGGCGTCATTCTTCGGCTTCTCGCCTCGTGTGTATATAAAGCTTCGGTATGTTCAAAAGCTTGACATTGTGTTAGCCGGAAGGCAACGGCACGGACAATAGTGCACTTTTGTTAGGTAAACAATATGGCCGCTAGCCACACATGTTGGTGTATAATTTGCATTGAGTGTTTGTTTTTTACAATGCAGATGAAGGTTTTATCACTGCGTTTATGTAATAAATTATTGATGGAGCAATCCGCTGAATTACATTGCAAAATTTGGATGGTAACTTTGATTTTGAATGCAAATTTGTTTTGGCGGGAATCTAAGGCGCGATGACGTAACGTAACCAATTTGGAAACGAAATATTTATATACGAGTAATGCTGCAGTCAGTTTACGAAATGTTGCGAATGTCAGGATAATTTTGTGTGTAGTATACAACGGTGTACAAACTGTAGCATATAGTGTTTGCAGTAGTTAAAGACTGTTCTTTATTATTTAAATACTGCTCCAATAGCCAAAAGCTTCAAAGCAGTCTAGACATAAAGATCTATCACCACGGCGGAGCCAGCCATGTACCCGAAAGTATTTCAATGTTTGATGTAGATTTCTATTTAATGGACAAATTTGTAAACCAAGGACTCGTCTATTTCGTCCGGAAGTTTTATAGGTCATCTCAGAGAGATCATCAAAGTATTCGGCTACCTTTCAGCAGCTTCCTGTTTACCCTAACGTTCTGCTTTACTTTCATGTACAAGAAACTGACATCGGCTCTGCGGTTGCGACCTGCCTGGAAAAGACTTAATCTCATTGGTGATGCATGCTAATATTTATTTTCATTAAAAACATTTAGCACTTTTCTGTTGTTTAAAATTGACTATTGACATTACGTATTGAAGGGGATCTAGTAAAGATAGTTCATCATTATCGTTATAATTATTATGCACATCTATTGGTCTCAGTACACCCTACGTGTCGACATCTCTTAGAGTGTTATTCGTTTGATGGGTAGTATGCTATGCGCATTGTTTGTCATACATAACGATGCTAAACTGTCTAGTTTGATATCCAACGACTTTTTTTTCAAAATTGTTTTCAAGACTGGCCATGTTGACTTTCGTAGATGGCTGTGTTGCCTTCATCTTGTTTAATCTTCCAGCTCAATTTTCTTCAGCAAGGTGTTTGTTATAACAAACCACGTCGATCTTTCTTTGAGCTCTATCGTCAACAAAAACATGCAGGACAAGTATAACACCAACCTACAACCATATCTGTGGAAAAAGAATATCACGACCTTTAGTATATGGAAAGGTGATCTATAAACTACGGAAAATAAATGGATGATTTTGTGGCTTTAAAGTATAATATCGCGTAATCCGATGCTAGAAAACGTGGCCCGTTTACCGACAAATAACTGACTATAATGTGCGTCAGTTTGATATGAAATGTACACATTCATTAACTGGAGCCGCATGATACATACAGTTGTTTAACTTTCTTTCGAAAAACTCGACGTATCATTAGCTTAATTAAATCTGACGGATCATGGGACCTACTTCAGTGAATATAAAACATTAAACAACAACATTATGGCTGTAGTCGTATTTTGATATATAATTCGTCTTTTTTTTAGAATACACATTGTGTTTACATTCGTCCTTTAATTAAATTAATAGCACTACTTGGAGCTTACCTTAAATATACTATAACTATATATGAGGCTAGTGGGCGTGTACCTAAAGCAAATGAGAGCGGTATAAGCTCGTGAAGTATGTGATGAAACCCGTGTTATTGCGACCCTTTTCCGATGTAACATAAAAATACACATCCATTTACTGCAAAAATAGTATAGTCTATGCAAGATTCGAACCAATGATCTTCGGATTGACAATCTATTTGCTTTAACATTCGGCTATTTAGTCAGTTGGTCAATATCGTTATATTTATCGATATACTTTGATCGTTATCCTTTGTTTACTCTTTGTGTCTGATTAAAAGCGTTTCGAAGTATATGCGTACACCAAAGGCATTCTAAAATCATAAAGTGGTTTTCTTTGACAAGGTTATAACACGTATTATTTATATAGTCTGGCCCTTCCTATTCCGGAGACAAATATGTTAAGAGAGTTATCGAGTAGTACACCCATAGACGTATTGTTTAATCTGTGAACAACATTTTATATGTCTTGTCATCATATATCGAGTGTCCTGGACGAGGTTATACAATCATATATCTCTTTCTATTCCAAAGACATGTAAGGGCATAACGCACCCTCCATTCATTGTTCGTTTTAAAAATTCCTAAGTCATCTAAGAAAAGGTATAAAAGTCGAACAGGGTAATTAATGTAGCATTCACAGAAAACAGTCAATCAAACATACTCATTAAAACAAACACCATGATTAATAAGAGGCAAGGTATGTGACATCACAAACACAAACGGGATGACGATAGGGCTACAGCCTTGGACCGGTCGGAGGCAAACAGGTCGATGGGGGTTTAAACCAGGTATCGGGTGCACCAAACCTCACTCTTACCCTATAGACATCCCAATAAAATGGGACAGTATATACTCTTACAAACTAGCCAGCATATTAAGTATACGTATAACGCAAACATGATCATGTATATATAAATATAGAAAAGAAAGCTTTGAAGACAAATCTGAAGTAATCAGTAAATTGGCAGAAGCCATATCAACACGAGAATAAACCATTAAGTGTACGATGAGACAGGATTGATTCAGAAGTCAAACGACGCACTAAATATGCAGTGCGTTTCAAAATGATAGGGTCATAACCTCTTTTGATGTTTTTTTAACAAGTTTAATAACGATTGTATATAAATGATATTCATCAAGAATATTACATGTACGAAGTTTGTTAATCACGTCTCCACATATAAGTCAGGTTGTAATAGTCCTTGTCGCAAAATTGTTTTTAAATTAATTTAATATTTTAAAAGTAGATCAGTGTTACGATATTAACTTTTTGCAAAGCAAGGTAATAGTAGCGCTAGCCCTGATGAAAACTGCTTTTAATTTATACAATTATTGAAAATATTTAAGTCTTCAACTACAATATAAATATAAAAATCGAACAAGAAAAGTATCATTAAAGGACGACAGTCAACCACAAGCTCTAGAAAACAAAATAGTTGAGAAACATAGACGCGACAACTCCATCTGAGTGGGATAAGTAACAATATCAAAATAAACATTATCTCTCGTCTGTGATTTTGCTAATTATTTCTCCAATTTTAACAGAGAGATGATTTGTCGAGTAGAAGTTCTTCAGGATAGATAGTAATAACCACAGTAGAAAACACATGTTTGTTGATGTTCACTATGGCATCTAGATACCGAAATGTGTCATTAAAGGCTTCAAGTACACAAAGATACATCTGCATTATGATACAAAACTAAGTGTATCAGGTAAAGAATCAACAAGAAATATCTTGCATTGCAATACAAAACAAAATATGCGACACGAGGTGCTCAGTTCGTTCCCATAGGAATACCAAGAAGTGGTCTACGGTAGTTCCATATATGACGAATATATGACGAATATAGTATAGGAAAGCAAGTGCTTCGGAAGCTCGACATACTACATCGTCGGATACCCCGTGTGATTTGTTCCGTTACTCTCCACGTAATCAATCAAACGTGGGTTTCGACGATGGACATACTAGTGTAATTGTGCAAATAGCCGTTAGTAAACAAAACTCACTAATACTGTTGCTGGCAAAACATGTATTTTTTGTTTTCTCTAGGAGAAATGTTTTAGAGTGTATTCATGGTATTGGAGCAGAACGCTTGTCTTTGATAAGGTTGTTTGGTACGTTTTGATATAGTGTGGAAAAGACATGTCATAGATGAAACGGTTATTGCACATTATATCAAGAACGTCTCCGAGACTTTTTAATTGACCAAAATAGATTAATGCTCAGTTTATATTTTGTAAAACACTTTATATGTATTACTATTACAATTAGTATTATGCTCTTTAGAAATGGTTCCTATACAATTCACAGCACCCAAACACAACGGCACCGTAGATCCGCACTGTACCATAAACAAAGAGCAAATTAACTGTACACTGAAAAGGACAACACACAACACAAAGCATGGTGAAGACAGGGTTACCGACTTGGCAGCCAAAGAGAAACCCAATCTAGGGTACGACTAGAAAAACCCGAAGGACGACAGTTCATGCACCGATGTATATTAGGGTTTCAGAAGGTGCAATCATGGAGTCCTACGAGCTTGCAGCATCAGGAATGGCGTATTCGGCCATCGAGACGAATTCTTTGGACTGATGAGATCATTTGATTATTTCACCAGGAAGGTGGACGTCGTTTGCCGGACGAGAAATATAACGGGGACTGTGTTCAAGAGACTGTAACAGGAGGCCAGTGGGGTATTATGGTGTGGGGAGCTTTCAGCTATGACCGCATGTTTCCCCTAAAAGTCGTTCATAGGACACTGAATACGGTTAAGTACCGCAACGACATTCTGGAACCAGCGGTTAGACCCTTTTTACAGAGACATCCAGAACAACACCTGATCCTCCAAGACGACAATGAACGGCTCCATCGAACCCGCATTATCACTGACTATAAAACAGCAGAAAACATCAATAGTCTTCACTGGCCGTCCGTCTCACCCGACCTTAATCCTATCGAGCATGTATGGGATGAGTTAGGATGTCAACTAACCTACAGTTGGTAACCTAGCGAACTTCCCTTGGTTCGACTTCAAGAATGGCGGCAAATTCCACGAGCTCGGCGCATACGTTTAATGGTATCAATGATTGAACTGTGCCGTGTTGTTATCTAGCATCGTGGGGATATACCCGATATTAGGACTTGGCTGTTTGAGGATAAATGTGTTAAATGTGTATTTCTGTTAACTAAATCTCTTGCAGAAACATCCAATACCGTTTCTGGAAAGTTTCATGAAAATATTGTTTAAACTGATGAAGTTATGGGCATTTTGGGAACACAGAAAGCCATTTGAGTAAGTCCCTTGTTAATTTATGATTCTTATTCTCATCTTGTTTGCTTAAACATTTGCAGTATTAAAATAAAATGTCATCAATAACATTGAACTAATACAATAGCATGTAATTTTGAAATTGCTGTAGTGTCCTAAAATAAAATACCCATTTCAAATGCTTAAATTTTCCCCACAGGTATATAACTAAATTATATATTACATCATACTTATATTAACACCATCGGGGCTAAAATACAAGTTCATAACAAAACAAACATACTTTATATAATGGTAGTTTCATAAATCATTGCATATCGTATGTTTTGATTAATTGCTTGTTTTGTAACACAATAACAATAAATAGGTTTCTTCAACATTCAGTTGACGGATATAATTCGTGTGTGCATGCTTTAATTTCTTCATTGTCACACTTGCATTCTGATATATCGCCAGTGGAACAGCTTCTAAAGCGAGTCATAATGCACGTGTCCTTGTCATAGCTGCAATTCCAGCCTCCCCAGGCTGACCAATACTGGCCTTTCGTATCAGCATTAACACTTTCGTCAGCTTCCCGTCCGACTATTGGTGGATTTCCTACGATAATAACGGAACATAATTAGCATGCATTGCTCATGTTTAAATCAGAAATCGATGGCGACTCAACGCGAAATAGACTACTGTAGAAACTACCGTATCTTGGTATTTGTGTACCATTACGTGGTCCGAGTATTAACGTTCATACCCCATCCAACCCCTTCTCCAAGAAGCGAAAACGGGGTTGCCTGGGGTATAAAATCAAATCTTAATTTCTGCTTAACAAGTCTGCATATTATAACATTGAAACATTTAATAGGCAATTGTAAACAGATTATCGCATTTGTTCAATAAAACATGTTTTACACGTCTCTTATTGTCGAAATATCCGTTATAAAATCCTCGTCATTGACATTCGAAATTTAATCAATAGCTGGAAAACAAATCTTGCATTATTTATTTCTTGTTGTTATTATAAACTCATTCAAACTCTGACTGAGTCAACATCAAGAATCAGTTCTATAGAAATCACAGCACCCAAACGCATTGGCACCGTAAATCCGCAAACAAAGAGCGAATTAACTATACAATGAAGAGGACCATACACGCCACAAATAGTAGTGAAGACATGGTTAGCGACTAAATCGATTTGAAGTGTACACAACCTCGCTATTATCCTGTATTCATCTCTCAAATTGACAAAACCGCGTAACTTAAAGAATGTCCCATCAAAAGGAAATCTCTAACAATAAAGTCCACCTCCAGAGAAATTAAGAAACGGTACACGTTTATGTTATTGTAAATATATGTAAATAAAATACACACAAGAAATCACGTAATTAGAAACACCTCAGGATGTATCCAGAATTGTACTGAACAACGACAGTAGTTGCAGCGCCAAAGAGAAAACCTCTAGGTACGACCAGCAAACCCGAGGGGCGAAAGTTCATGCACTAGTCTCCCGTTTCAGAGCTTCAGAAGGTGTATTCATGAGTCTCATGAGGTTGTCCAGTCATCGCAAAAGCGAAAAGTAACGCGTAGTGACTGCATGTAGAGGAGTCCATCACCAAGCATGAAGTGTATTGCAATTCTAAAGGGTCGTATCCTTTTCTGACGCATTTCTTTATAATATACATCGGGAGGGTGTAGCTTTGAGGGCAAGGCAAATGTTCTTATCAAACAATCCGCAACAGAATGCCTTTGAATATGTGTTCAGACTACAAACAGACTACAAACATTATCAATTTGATATTTAGTGCAGTGGGGGCAAGAAGAGTGTTCTTACCACACCATCCGCAGCTTTTTTGGCAGAACGTCCTAGAATATTCTTTCAGACCGCAAACAATATCAAGTGGCCACTTAGTGCAGTGGTCACCAGGTTCACCCATACACGTTGCAATAGAGCTGTATACTATTCAGGTGTTTTAAAGGTACGTGTACCTGTAATATGATGTTTCTATAAAATAGTATGCACATTAAAAAAATCGTCCTTTTTAAACATAATTCTGAATTTGGGATTTTGAAAAGCACTTTACTACCACAGAACTTGTATAACTAACAATATAAAAATCAGATAAATGGTCCTATAGAAACCACAGCGTCCAAACGCAATGGCATCAAGGTATATTATGAAGTCGTAAAGTAGGTTATAGTAACACTCTTTGTCATGTCGAAAATATAACTTTAATCCCGACTCCAGATAAACGGAATATAAAGTCAGATCACAAGGTGAATACAATTGTAAAATTCATATATTAATGATGTTTAAATGCGACCTTTAAGAAAGCGGTTCTAGTTATAATAAATAGTTATATTAAATAACTAGTAGGAGTTTAATTATCGCATTATTATATATAATGTACTGTCATATTAGTGTATACATATGCTAAATACAGTATAACTTAACACACCGTTACATTATATAGCCTAGGTAAGTCACGTGATTGATATCAAATGTTCTGGCGGCTAGATTCTTTGGGAAATAAACATCCGGCGGCCACCTTCAGCGATGTTCGGATATGTCCGTCATTTTCCGAGATAATGTCATCAGATGCGAAATCATCTATAGATGTCTTTCGTGACTTGTAAACTTGGACATGTTAACTTGAGACATGTCAAAATGAGAAGTGTGTAATTGTACTCTGTCGATCTGAAGCATACGGATTTAAACCTAGATATGTACAATGTACATGTCTCGTGTTTACATATGTTGGTTTACAAGCCTGAATTTTACATGTGTTTGGTCATACGAGTACTATACAAGGCTGGAGTTGACTTGTGTTGGTTTACAAATTTACACGTGTACACTATACATGTCTGGAGTTTTTTGCGTTAATGCTTCCATACATTAGCGTTATTTAGAATATAATGAACTATGAACAAGAACAATACAGTAGCTATTTAAGGCTTTTTAAAAACATCAGCATTCCAAATAGATACAAAAAGTCGTACTAGCATTCAAGGACGACAGTCAACCACAAACACACACATAAACAAACAACAACTACAAAAACGAATAAAAGGCAAGATATAAAAGAGTTGACAATAAGGCTACCGTCTTGGAACGGCCAGTGGCATAAAAGGTCGCTGGGTGTTTAAACCATATTCTAGGATGCACCATACCTCTCTCTTACCTTATTGTCATCCCAATAAACGAGACAGTGTAAATAAAAATATCCCCACCATGTTATAATATCTAACAAACAGCGAGCACTAATAGTAATAAGTACTCAGTGACTTGGAAGAAACCAGAGCAAATGGGAGGACAAACCGTTAAGGGTACGACCAGGGAAGATAAAAGAAGAACATCAAACGCTACCGTTCTTTACGGATTTAGATAGTTGTCACAATAGAATCTCTAATCTTTCCGGTTAACGCACAAACAAAGAGGAAAGCATAGTCACAAGTCCAGCTTACATAAAAGCTTATACAGTATGCATGAGTGATCCTTACCTTTGATTGTAGTGAAAGGCGTAGGTGTTGAAGTAGTCATGAGTGTTGTGGTCGGTGTAGTTAATGGCGTTCCTATTAAATGAAGAAGGAGGTTTAGTTGAGATTTGTCAAATATATAAAAGCTATATGAATTTCATTTTAACTTTAAGTGTAATAGATAAGTCGAAATTAACGTTGACATCAGTTAAAATGTGAATAAAATGTTTAAGTAGTTCAAATGTTTTATACTAGATCAATTCAAATGTTAAAACCTTTATTCTCCGTTGTACTGTATAAACACAGTATACTATTTAAATACAATAAAGCAAATTGCTTTTATTTTTGAAATGTATATACACTGTTGTTTATGACAGATAGCTATTTTAAAATGAATATGTGCGATTTACGCAATCTTCTCATTAATGAATAACTTGTATGACTACTGACAGTAGTACTGCATGCTTATTATAATTACACTGATACAATGAAATGTGAAATTTTAGCAATATAACATATTGTAATGTTCTAGTGTGCATGTACGTTTCTCGTATTTTATGCTCACCGTGACTGATTTTTAAATGTGATAGACATTTTATATATGTTGCTATACATTACACTTTAAAACTGTTTTGTTTTCTTAAAATCGTGTACACTCACGATAGATGTGATAACATGAAAAACATGCATTGTCCCGTACATGAACTGGCGGCTGTAGTAATAGTTAAATTTGTTGAAACCATTTTTAACCATTGTATGATGTACATAGCCTTGTACTCTTTTTGTACTGAAGTTAAAATCAAATGCTGACATGCATACATAGTTTTTTGTTTTTAATACATTTGTTAGAGTATATATTTACTGACAAGCTCCTGGATCCAGTGTTTTAGGAAGGATATTATACGAGTTTTTTGTAACGTTTCTCCAGTAGAATTGTTAAATATGATTTGTTTCGGATTTCAAATTAGTGTTGTTCGTGGTAATAAAAACAAGACAGTTTTGCTTTATAATATTTACCACAAAATCCACACGTGACCGGGCAAAAGGATTCTCGAAACTCAGCGATGTCACACATGGTCGGCACCAGCACAGGATTCAATAACTCACAATTCTTCTCAGGCTTATCAATACACGGTTGCGGCGTTGCTACATAAAAGCAAAATATATTGTTGAATCAATATGGCTTTGATTTGGAAGGAACGTGATCATAAAAGGGTTAGTGTGTGTTACATGTAACTTGTTCAGTCTTGTACAATAAACAGTTTTATATGTATACAGTCGTATCATGACAACCGGAAATGAGGTATCAATTGAAAATGCTAACACATTCAAATTGTTAAAAACAAAATAAAGCTGTACATTGTCTTCGTTTGGTGTTGAGAGATGGGCATATATGTAGGTTGTAAGAAACATTGAAACCGTTGGCCTACAACCCTTGATATCGGTGATCATCAAGATCCGCCCACCATGTATTCATCTGGGACAATATATATACCAGCCAAATATATTTTATTTCTTAAGCATATAGTTTCACTCTTATTTAACCTCTTATTCATCATTAAAAAAAAAGAGACAATGGCATCGTAAGTCCGCACTGTACTGCAAACAAGGACTTGATAATACAGGCTGCATTGATGGAGTGCTTCTTTAACAGTGATCAGTTTAATATTCTTACAACAATCAATATAAAAATCAAAAGCCCAGAAACTACGAAGCAAGGACTCAGTTCCTTGGCAGGAAACTACAGCTACAGGAAAATAACCATTACGGGTACGACAAGACAAGTTTGCAGACACATCGTTCTCTCAGGATTTCGGCAGACGTCATCATAACGTCCAAAATCTGCCAACATCGCACAATCAAAGAGGGAAGTATTGTAAATGGGTCAACTACTAAACATGCAGATAATTGCTAAAATGTTATGTTCCTAACCTCTTGTTACAAGTTTAATATAGATTGTATGACAGTGTTCATGAACATGCATCTTAGAATGTTGTAAATCACGTCACCATAAAAGTCAGGTTGTGAGAATGCTTGTCGCAGAAGAGTTCTCAAGCATATCAGAGTTACGATAATAAAAAAGATTGCAAAGTGTTATTTCGAAGTGTATGGTAACGGTAGCCCTGTTGTAGTAGCATTTTAGTTATGCTTGTAAAAAGTTTAAGAATATAAAAGTCCTCAACTCGAATACAAGCTCTAGAATAATGAATAAGTTGAGAAATATACATCCCTATAACAGGCTATTTTGTGAACACCTAGTCTAATATTATAACGATATCAAACTTAAAGAGGTGCACAGTTATTACCCACAGGAATACCACCTATTTGTCTATAAACAGTTATTCAATACCTGCCACAAATATCATATATTAGGAAAATAAGTGATTCACTTCTTGGCAAGTCAACTTAGTATAATTATCTAAACTGTGTTGGGTAAAAAAAAAGGATTAATGTCACAGGCCAAATGTGTTTTGAATTGGAGCCTTACGATTCTCCTTAATAATGTGTATATCGTGCATAAAAAGTAATGACTACTTATAGTTGAAACTTGGCGTTTATTGCACATTTTATTAAGAACATCTCGTAAGTGTTTAATAGACGAAAAATAATTAATTCCAGTGTTTTCATATGCTACAGCACAATAAAGCTTGACGCGATCTTCAAACCCGCTGGAAATATTTTAACTGATTTTTATGTATATGATTCACGCTTTTGCGCAGGATTGAAGAAGGCTAAAAATATCGGACAGGGAAAGCAGCATTCAAGGACGACAGTCAACCACAAAAACAAACACGCAAACAGACAAACGAAAAGGCAAACGTAATGAAAAATGCAAACGACATCACAAATACAAAAGGGTTGACAAAAGGGCTACCGCCTTGGAACGGTCAGTGGCAAAGTAGGCCACAGGGGGTTTAAACCGGTTCTAGGGTGCACCAAACCTCACACTTACCCTACTGTCATCCCATTAAAACAGGACAGTGTAAATAAACAAATCCCCGCCATGATATAAACTCTTAACAACAAGGCAGCATCAATAGGCAATATAAGTAAAACACAAATATGCTCGTGTAAATATAATACAAAAAAACAATAGCCTAGAAAGCCACAATGAAGGTACTCAATGACTTTGCAGTAAGAGAATACACCATTAAGGGCACGACAAGAAAGAACATGGACAAACATCAAACGCCACCGTCCCAATGGGCTTTAGGTAGGCGTCATCATAGGGTCCACAGCCTGTTCGGTCATCGTACAATTAAAGAGGAAAGCATAGTGGCGAACTGTAAAAGGGTCCACCACCAAGCATGCAGTACGTTGCAAAATGATAGGGTCATAACCTCTTTTGATAAACTTTTTAACAAGTTTAACAAAGATAGTATGAAAGTGATCATGACCAAGAATCTTACGAAGTTTATAAATCACATTACCATAGAAGTCAGGTTGTGATAGTCCTTGTCGCAGAAGAGTCCTTAAATTACATTTATATTTGGAAAGAAGATCAGGGTTACGATTAAAAAATTTTGCAAAGGTTTTACGAAGTTTATGGTAACGGTAACCCTGATTGAGTAACTTTTTAGTTATACAAAGATTACGAATATTAAAGTCCTCAACTCGAGTACAAGCTCTAGAAAAACGAATAAGTTGAGACGGATACACCCCATAAGAAGTTGCTCGGGGAACATCCCCATCCAAGTGGGGATAATTAACAATGTCAAAATTAAAATCATCTCTCTTGTCATAGATTTTGCTAATTATTTTACCATTTTCAATCGAGAGATCTAAATCAAGAAAAGAAGCGTTATTATCAGATATATTTTCTTTATTAAACCGAAGTTCTTTAGGATAAATATTATGAACCGTAGTTGGAAAGAAAGGGTTGTCAATGTTCAGTATGTCATCCAGATACCGAGAGGTGTCATTAAAAGCTTCAATAACATCTGCCTGGGTATCTGGTGAAAGACTCAACATGAAATCCCTTTCATAGCAAAAAAAAAACAAATCTGCGACAAGTGGTGCACAGTTCGTACCCATAGGGATACCAACAATTTGTCTATAAACGGTGGTACCATACCTGACGAAAATATTATCTAATAGGAACAAGGATAAAGATATCCGACAGGGAAAGCAGCATTCAAGGACGACAGCCAACCGCAAAACACAGAAACAAACACGCAAACAGACAAACGAAAAGGCAAAAGTAATAAAAAATGCAAACGACATCACAGACACAAAAGGGTTGACAATAGGGCTACCGCCTTGGAACGGTCAGTGGTAAAGTAGGCCACTGGGGGCTTAAACCGGTTCTAGGGTGCACCAAACCTCACACTTACCCTACTTCATCCCATTACAACAGGACAGTGTAAATAAAGAAATTCCCGCCATGATCTAATCTCTAACCAACAAGGCAGCATCAATAGGCAATATAAGTAAAACACAAATATGCTCGTGTAAATATAATACAAAAAAACAATAGCCTAGAAAGCCACAATGAAGGTACTCAATGACTTGGCAGAAGCAATGAGTGCTTCACAAACTTCATAGCAAGTCCACATAGGATAATTGTCTAAACTACCGTTAGTGAAAAACGCTTTAATATTATTACATGTCAAAAATGTAGTATTTTCACTAGCGAATGTTTTTTGAATAAGAGAAATTAGCTTGTCTTTAATAAGATCATGTGGTAAGGTTGTATATAGTGTAGAGAAGTCATAAGTAATTATTGACGAAACTTGACCTTTATTGAAAATTTTATCAAGAACGTCTCCTGAATTTTTTATAGACCAAAATAAATTAATCCCAGAGTTTTCATAAGTTTTATCACAATACAGTTTAACGTGATCTTTAACGGCAGTAAGACAAGAAGTTAAAAGTTTGGAGATGTTTGTTGTGGTGCAGGCACTAGAATTAGAAATAAAGCGAGCCTTATACGGATTTTTATGTAATTTAGGAATACTGTACATGGTAGGCAGTTTATTTTGCTTATCGCTTACACCAGCCTTGAAAGTAGTGCACCGAGTGATATGTGCGGAAACAACATCATCCTCAGTAGAATTAACTGGAGTATACGAATTGGTGCTGCCGAGTTCCAGAGATAAAACATTGACGTAATGTAGGCGTCAAACAATAATTACATTATTAGCTGCTTTATCTGCAGGAACTAAAACAAATTTATTATGAAATTCCTGAATTCCCGATTTTAGATTACGAAAGGAAAACCTAGGTCTCGGAGGTAGTAAAGAGGGGTTAGCATTATAAAAGTTAATACGTGTATCTATAATTTTAAGAATAGACTTTTTCCAAGTAGAAAGCGAGTTTGGATCCGCATGTTCTCTACGACACCATTTTATACTAAAATCGTCAATGGAGTGGGCGATCTGGGAACGACAGGCATTAAAATCAATAGTTGAAGGTAATCTATATTTAGGACCTTTCGAAAACAAATGCCGAATACGTTTATCAACAATATCAAAATTACCAGTGATGACATGACCTGCTGGAGCATAGTAAAATTTTGATGTGTTGCATTCACATTCCTTAGGAGTAAAAGTACTATATCAAGGTCAGAAACTATTTTGTTGTAATTGAAAATAATATTTCTAATAGGCTTTTTATACTTATAACAAATTACAGGACTTTCGGAATTTTTGAAATATTTTGGGACAGAATCAACTACATGAGTATCCCGAAAAATACTAGGCATGTCAATGAAATCAATACCTTTATTAATATATAGTAGTTTTAAAAAATGCCTGACGTGATCAGACTCCTTGTCAATATGGGGTCGGAGAGCATGTTGTGTGTAGCTTTGAACTATGGAAGCAGTGTTATACAATGGATCTGTACGAATGAAAATGTTGTTGAACATAACACCAACCACAACGTTCAATTAATGCAATTTCAATTAATTAAATCTCTCAACAAAGAACGAATAAATATGTACCTTTATCCAGTTTTTAATTTTGATGTTGAAACGTAGCGCTGCTTTAAATAACATAATCAATCGTTGATGGGTTTCACATGACGTCTTTACGGTTAACATGTTTTCTGATGTTTTGAAATAATGTCAACGGTTAACGGACTTGACACGCCCAGAAATACTGAAATATAATTCCTCACCAATAACGAATCGGTATTATTATTATTATTTTTATTATTATTCTTATTATTATTATTATTATTATTATTACTGATCGGCTAATGGTAACACATGTGCAAATGTTGAAATCGTACCTGGCTTGGCAAAAAAACTGTGTGGCACCGGAAGCGCCGCCATTGATGAAACTGTGTTCGGCAATTTCGGATTTTTTCCTCAAATCATCAGGGGATCAGTCTGTTTCACTTGGACGATTGTCTCTTTTCGTAGTTTGGAGTATTCGTACTAATTCGGCTAATCCCGTCACAAGTAGTTACGAATTCATTAAAATAATGCTTATCATTAAAATTTCAAAATTTCAAAATTCCAAATTTTCAAAATTTCAAAATTCAAAATTCAAAATTCAAAATTCAATATTCAAAATTTCAAAATTCAAAATTCAAAATTCCATGAATAATTTGATTTAATAATAAAATAATTGTTGCCTTTTAGGTTCGGTCGATATGTGTTGTAATATCTCCCGAGGTAGAGAAATGGCTCCGCACTCGTTCTTATATATGGGGGCTATTTCTCTACCTCGGGAGATATTTTCAGTATCTCAAAAACACTGGTTATTAAACTCTATTTATCGACCTGATATCGCCTCGGTCGATATCACTTTTCTCAGGTCGATAAATACAACACATATCGACCGAACCTAAAAGGCAACAATTATTTTATTATTAAATCAAATTATTCATGGAATTTTGAAATTTTGAAATTATGGAATTTTTAATTTTTGGAATTTTGAAATTTTGAATTTTGAATTTTGAAATTTTTGTCGTCATGGTTAGGTTGAATGATTGTAGTCGGAGTTATGTCAACAATACACGCATTTAGTCCGGACTAATTAACCCCCTTCTATCATGGTTTTTGAAATAATTAATAATAATAATTATAATAATAATAATACAATCAATAATAATAATAATATGAATTTTAGGCACTGCCTAAGACCGAGCAGAGCTCTTAAAATTAATACCCACATGATATATCGGATCGCATGTAAAATTTAACTTGTAAACCAAATATTTTACTCTTAATAATTATTCTATATTGTTGTGATAAAATACTAACCTATCTTATGTTTCTTGTCAATCAACATATGAGTAAATTAATTGACTATTCATAATTTCGATCATCAAAATCAGCTGATCAAGCAATGGTCTAGGCATTTGACACACCTCTAAATTGTGGTAGGTGGTAAACTCAAACTCGATCTTTGTCATAGTTTGTTTGTTTGTATGGTGTTTTACGTCATTTTCAACACATGTAAGGTTATATTCTAGTATGACGATCGATTTTTTTTGTGTTGGAGGCATCCACCCACTTTTCCTGGGTAGAACCAGTACTGTAAACCTCCAGTCATCCGTAAGAATCGACACTTCGTCACTTACAAATCGAGCTCCCAGTGTAATTCGAACCCGCAGTGATGAGAGGTGAAGGTTTAGAATGCAACGTCATTAACCATTCGACCACGGAGACGCTTCGTCTTTATCATAGATGTTCAACCAAGTTTATTGTAAAAGTTAAGGTATTTACGGTGTGATTTTTTTTTAAAACCAAATTTTGAAAATTATCTTATTTTTACTCTTTCAACTCAAGAGGCACCTTTCCTGGGTTTATATTGTTTTCCAGAGAGAATTATTTTGTATCAGACATCTCTTTGGCAGCTACTACAAACAGTGTCATTGAACATTTTCAATTCAGTTCTTCTTTCTAGACAAATTTCGCATTTAGAAAAAACGTACGACATCTGTTCTATTTCAAAGGCAAGTATAGCACCCATAGCAAGGTTGATTTTTTTATCTTTCTGTAATGGTGCAGCTTCTGGTATGTCATTTATTTGATATGTTTTGATAATATACCTTTTTTCCCGTTTATTTCTCATTTCCCTTTCCTTTGATTCTGACTGTGTTTCGTTTTCAAGAGGTTTTGATTCCTAGTTTCCTACATAAAGATTGGATGTCATTGGTTACATTAGAGTTGGAATTTGTGTCCTTATTTGGTACAGTATATGGTGTACTAATATACTTTTCTGAATTATGTTTGCTCTTGTTGCCATGCGTGTTTTCGGTGGGTGATATTCGCTTTTTACTTTTACTACTATCAGCGTCATTAGAACTTGAAACTGTTTATTGTTCAAAAGTAAGTCCATGATTGTACATGACAATTCTCTTTCATTGGTTGAAAAAGAATACATGTGATATTGCTCTGCACCAAACTCATGTTACATTGATGTTGTAGCCTAAAATGGTAGACACAGTTTAAATCTCACAAGCTGTGGCCCACCCTTGACCATTTGACCATTTATCATTTCCCTCTCGTATTAAAGTTTGGTCATGTCAGGACTGTGGTGAATTTGGACTAACTCCTCCATGCCAACCCTGTTATCAGCAATATTATAAAATTATTGCCTTTTAGTGAGGTCGATATGTGTATATATTACATATTTGTCTGTGATTTGTATAGGAAATACTGGGAATAGAAAAGCTATATCTACTCGTTTGCCCAGTGGGAGATATTTCCCAGTACGGAACATTGTTCGGCCTTTTGCGTCAGTGGCGGGAATGCCAAATGACGTACCGATTGTTTTACGGACGTCGTCGTCAGATTCCGCCACTAGGAAATAACGATTACGGAAATTAACGAAGAGTTCCGGTTCCACTTGTTTTGTTTGTATGACGTAACGTCGTCTTGGATGCCGTAACGTCGTCTTGGCGTTCTGGTGTAAAAAGGCATTAATCATTAGAAATATTAATACAATCATTTTAAATTATGTAATATATATACACTCAAGTGATATGAAAACGCAACACGGGAATTTCCGCTATATATTGTATGTACAATATGCTGCTTTTAATCGAATGGTACATGGCTACGTAAGACCTTTCCTTTTCGAAAAAATACTAAAACAACAAATAATACAGCAAATAGTATTCCTTCAATGTTTCATTATTCACAGAGTACGCGTTTGGCTCAATCATGTGAGCAAACTTAGGATGCAACATTTTGCAAACTATTTACGTTAAATACAGTACTGAACTAGCTCAATTTTTCAAAGAGCTACTTCAACATTTATGAAGTTCTTGTTACAAAGTGTAGTGTGATTAAAACGTCTACAGCATCACAGTTGTGTCCTTTCTCTAGTTAACTGCAACTTTCTTTTTAAAAAACATATTGGGATTTCTTTGGAATATTATGTGCAATTAAGTGTGCAGTATATACAAAATATAGCGGAAATTTCCGTGTTGCGTTTTCATATCACTTGAGTGTACTCTGTAAAAGAAGTTTTGGACCATGGCAGTGTTCGAACCCGTACAATGATTGCTGAACCATGACATTCGACCATAACCCTTATTATCTCAGTTGATAATTCACAATAGATCAACAATCAACAATAATTATCGTTTACAATGAAAGTTTGCGAAAAAATAATAATCTTTTTATTGGTTACTTTGTATGGACTTTGCAACATGTTTTAGAGACCCTTTGTGTGTTCGCGATATTTTTTTAAAATCAAATCTTTAATGTTTCTGGTACCAAATTAACCCGGTAGGATAGACCTTGGTAACTAAAAAAAGATACTTAAATTTTGTCCATTATTTTTATTTTTATATGGCTTTATATACCCAGGTCCAAAACTTTTTTTACCGAGTATAGTTTAATAACCAGTGTTTTTGAGATACTGAAAATATCTCCCGAGGTAGAGAAATAGCCCCATATATAAGAACGAGTGCGGAGACTGAGTTCTTATATCGGGGCCATTTCTCTACCTCGGGAGATATTTCCCGTATCTCAAAAACACTGGTTATTAAACTCTATTTATCGACCTGATATCGCCTCGGTCGATATCACTTTTCTCAGGTCGATAAATACAACACATATCGACCGAACCTAAAAGGCAACAATTGTTTTATTATTAAATCAAATTATTCATGGAATTTTGAAATTTTGAAATTTTGAAATTATGGAATTTTTGGAATTTTAGAATTTTGAATTTTGAAATTTTGAATTTTGAATTTTGAAATTTTGAAATTTTTGAATTTTTGAAATTTTTGAATTTTGAAATTTTTGAATTTTGAAATTTTGAATTTTGAATTTTGAATTTTGAATTTTGAAATTTTGAATTTTGAATTTTGAAATTTTGAAATTTTGAAAATTTGGTATTTTGAAATTTTTGAATTTTGAAATTTTGAATTTTGAATTTTTGAATTTTTGAATTTAGTTTAATTCTGACAACCAATAACAAATAATAAAACAACTTCTAATGATAAGCATTCTTTTAATGAATTCGTAACTACTTGTGACGGGATTAGCCGAACTAATACGAATACTCCAAACTACGAAAAGAGACAATCGTCCAAATGAAACAGACTGATCCCCTGATGATTTGAGAAAAAAATCCGAAATTGCCGAACACAGTTTCATCAATGGCGGCGCTTCCGGTGCGACACAGTTTTTTTGCCCAGCCAGGTACGATTTCAATATTTGCACATGTGTTACCATTAGCCGATCATCGTCGGCCGGCTGTGCCGGCCGAGCTCTGCTCGGTAATAATAATAATAATAATAATAATAATAATAATAATAAAAATAAAAATAATAATAATAATAATAAAAAAATAAATAATAATACCGATTCGTTATTGGTGAGGAATTTTATTTCAGTATTTCTGGGCGTGTCAAGTCCGTTAACCGTTGACATTATTTCAAAACATCAGAAAACATGTTAACCGTAAAGACGTCATGTGAAATCCATCAACGATTGATTATGTTATTTAAAGCAACGCTACGTTTCAACATCAAAATTAAAAACTGGATGAAGGAACATATTTATTCATTCTTTGTTGAGAAATTTAATTAATGGAAATTGCATTAATTGAACGTTGTGGTTTGTGTTATGTTCAACAAAATTTTCATTCGTACAGATCCCTTGTATAACACTGCTTCCATAGTTCAAAGCTACACACAACATGTTCTCCGACCCCATATTGACAAGGAGTCTGATCACGTCAGGCATTTTCTAAAACTACTAAATGAATGCTCCCTTTTAAAAACATAAACACTGAGATGACAAGATAATGTATTCATACACTCATTTCCATATAAGCAAATACAATGAAAAACACAATTTTAACATGACAATGCTTGAAAAATGTAACAAATAGATCAACAATGTAATATAACCGAAAATAGCACTTTAAATTATTGAAAATGCCTTTTCTTACAAAAATAAATGAGAATAATTTATTGACGTCATAATGCGACTATCCCAGGCCAACACTTCCTGTGTTGCAATCGATGTTCATTCTGGTCTTCTCTCTACCGTCGCCATTACTGTATTGAAGATAACAAGAAGTGTTTACTAAAAGAAATTTCTGTAGCTAGAGGAAGCTAAATAAAGAGAAAACATCAACAAAGATCATTACAGAAAGGTTGTTTTCAGATAAGTAGATATAAATTACTGCTATTGTTTTGCTGTTATTAGCATATTATACACATACTATAGCTACGCTGCAACACGCACGAAGTGCTTGCACACGTGTAAGGCACTGTCAATTTAGTATTTGTTACGATGATTTGAGCAGATATATTATTATAGATCTACAGTAGCTATAGTGTTATTTTGATTAGTCTGTCGAAACTACATCATTTGTAGATTGTTACATTATCCGATCGAGGATTTCGTTATGTCAAATTGTGTAACGTTGTTTACCTTCTGTCGGGTATTTCGGGTGGGTACGCAATTATATATTGCTGGTGGCGGATTGTAGCCTATGCGTATGACAAAAAAAAGTGAACTCACTTTGTTGTTCGACAATTTTGATTGAATTCTAAATTAAACATTTAGTTAGATTATAAGTTCGTAATGTGTTTATTCGTCATTTAAATAGAATAAATGACATTTTCACACAGTTATATGTTGGTGTTTTATTTAACAATGTGTGCCAACACATATAAATGTATACCCTCATATGACAAGCCACGATATATACATACTTTAGTAATGATGTTGCAAGATGTATGGGAATTGGAGGAGAAGATTCAAACAAACTTATTCAAATTATTCCTGAAGCAATATTCGCAGATTATAGTAGTAACTGCTGAAAACAAACATGTAATTTTTTCCTGAAAAAAATATCTCTGAATATAGTCCTTATCGTTGTTATATATTTTCAGGAGCTACTTTTACAAATGGCATAATTACTACAGGATATCCTTTACCAAATGAGAAGGTTTGTTGCAAGGTTGCTGCAAGTTTGATGCAAGGTTGCAGCGAACAGTTTTGTTCGCCAGAACAATTCTTAATTGTTCACCAATGCTCGCCACTGGCGGTGATGTTGCCGCAGACACCATGGTAATCTTTGGCGAATTTGCCGCAAACTCGCCAAAAAGCTATATATTCGCCAGAAGTTTGCCAGAAGCATTTATTTATTTGGAACTTTCCCCATAACATCACCACAAACTTACTTGCGTTTTTTTTGTTCGCCACAACATTGCAACAAACTTTACCATTCTGATCCTTTTTTCTATTGCACGCCGTAACATCACCATACACTTTTCAATTCAGATTTGCCATTTCCTTATTCACCACAACATCACGACAGACTTTTCCATTCTGATCAGCTGTATCTCTTTTCGCCAAAACATCATCGCAAAACTTAACCTTTAAACAGAATTTTATTATTTATAGTTACTTATTACTAAAGTGAAATTTGTATTTTATGTCAAAGGACCATTTAGACAAGTAATTTAGCTAAGTATACATTTTTCGTGGAACTTTACTTTTTTCAGAAAAAAGCTAAAAAATTATTATTGTGTTACAAGAACATTTTTAAATACCAAACATTATGATACAACTCCAATATTTAAATCCAGAACAAATACAATTGCGTCCCAACTGCAAAAATGTAAAGTCATGTAGAAACCTAATTTATGACAGGGTGAAACAAATGTTGATAATCTTGCTCACTGGGTCAGGTTATTATCATTACCAGGTATTGTGCAACTTCCTTTGATCTGATGCAGTATCATGCAGTATCCTGTAGACGTTATACTATTAGAAACATATGTGTTCACGTAATTGTGGTATGTTTGCATAAATATAGCCAGTATATTGTAGCTATATAGACAAAGGTGTGTTATGTACTGTACTATTTTTCAATGACATTATAACAATTTAAAACAATGGATTTAATAAAACATTAGTTTGAGTGAATATTCTGAAGAGGGTTTGCCACACCTGTATATTGTAAGTTTATATTAATTGTATTATTTGTATTTGTTGGAAAATAGCAAGTTTTTCATTTCTGAAACCCGTAATTGCTGGCTAGGTAACAGTCGCATGGAACTTTCAGAATCAGCCATAACCTGACCTCCATAGGTAAATGTGTATAGTTACGTTTGTGTGTCTTTCTAAGGACTGGTGCTGATTCTAAGATATTATCCAGGCACCAAGTGCCTATAATTGGACTGCTACAGTTAGGGATGATATTTGACATTTCCATGAAACGGGAGTAATGTAAATGACAGTGCCCAGCATCTCCATGAAAATGAGAGTAATGCAGAAATGATTTTTGCATTACACTCATTTTTATGGAGATGCCGACTCCATGAAAATGAGTGTAATGCAAAAATGACAGCGCACGGCATCTCCATGAAAACAGGATTCTTCAATAAAAAACTAAATAAAGAATTAAAGGATCCTGAAGAAAATGAGAAATGACAGTGCTCAGCATCTCCATAAAAAATGAGAGTAATGCAGAAATGATAGCGCTCGACATCTCCATGAAAATGGGATCAGTGCAGAAATAACAGTGCTCGACATATCCATGAAAATGGGAGTTATGTAGAAATGACAGAGCTCGCTCGACATCTCCATGAACATGGGAGTACTGCAATTAATTTTCGGAAAAAAACAACAACAGTACTTGACTCCGTTTTTATTAACATTTTACATATCGACAGAGGAGAGATGCATCTACGCGAACATGCTTTTGTTTTTATTTTCGCTTTTAAAATGACGAAATAAATAGAATTTTATTAAAAAAGCGCATTCACAGATTTATACAACTTAATGTGTACATATTGGAAGGGGTGTGTGTTTTGGAGGGGTGGGGGGAGGGAGCGCGGTTGGGGGGATACTACCGTAATTGTGTCCTTCAGAATAACTGTGAACATCTTACTCAAATAATGTTTTAAATAATGAAAATGTTGAAATCAACTTATCTCTTCACAATAGGTCAATGACCTTGAAGCTCTACTGATAGATTTTGATAGCTAGATAAGCATTCCTGTGAAGTTTCATAAAAATCTGTAAAGTAGTTTCAGAGGAGTAGTCGCTACAAGTTGAAGTTTTTACTATATATGTAAACAAAGATGGCCAAATGGCAGCCATGTTTAATATTGAATTAAAATAATTTTCGACAAGGATCATCATCTTGTCATGCTGATCATTTCAGGAAAAGTCCCATATCAATATCACTTACAGTTTTCAAGAAGTAGTCACTACAAACTTGTTTTTAAAAATCTATGTTTAGCCGTGGTGGCCATCTTGAATTTCCGCCGACCTGAAATTGTGATAGGATCAACTAGACATCAAAAGCAACATTCCTGTGAAGTTTCATGAACATCCGTGAAGTAGTTTAAGAGGAGTAGTCGCTACAATTCTTTACTATACAAACTCTATGTAAACAAAGATGGCCACTGGCGCCCATGTTTAATGTCGAATCAAAATAATTTTAGACAGGGATAAACATCATGTCATGCTGATCATTTTAGAAAACGTCCCATATCAATATCACTTACAGTTTTCAAGAAGTAGTCGCTACAAACTGTTTTTTAAAAATCTGTTTTTAGCCGTGGTGGCCATCTTGAATTTCCGCCGACCTGAAATTGTGATAGGATCAACTAGACATCAAAAGCAACATTTCTGTGAAGTTTCATGAACATCCGTGAACCAATAGAAGTAGTCGCTACAAACTATTTTTCTATTTTTAGCTTTGGCGGCCACCTTGGATTTTACATCAACATTAATTTTTGCTAGGATCAACTAGACTTCATGGGCAACATTTCAGTAAAGTTTCATGAATATCCATACAGTAGTTTCAGAGGAGGAGTCGCTACAAATAAAACTTTTCGGACAGACAGACGGACGGACGGACAGACGGAAAGACGGACGACGGACGCCGCACCACGGCATTAGCTCTGCTGATCTCTGATCAGTCAAGCTAAAAATGATTTCATAATTTCACGATTTTGTATCCCGTGCGAACATTAATTTGGAACGCCGATTCTTCATATTTTAGCGATTACGGTGTGCTGTGTTGAACCGTAAACTTAACAGAAACGAATTCTTTACACGTGTGAGGAATTCGTGCGAATTCTTCACACATGTGAAGAATACGTGCGGATATTTCACAAAAATCGCACGAATGTGTCACAAATTTGTGAAATTTACGTTTGGCATCTCTATCCCTAGTAGAGCAAAAACGTATTTTTCATATGTTGAAACAGCACGAAAAAAATGCAATCTATGATTGTTTAGACGCAAACGTCACATGTACATACAGATCGGCGAAAATGTAACATTATTAGACAAATAGGCGTAGCACAACACAACACCACAGAACAGAACAGAACAGAGAATGGAACAGAACAGAATATCATAGAATGGAATAGATATTCCATTAAGGCCGTGCAGTTTTAACGGCAACAAACAATGTATTAATTTGGCTTGTGTTCAGCTGTACGGTGTACGTTTTTGGTTTTCTCTCTAACGATTCATTTGGAAGAGACGGCGAAGCGCGATATAACATTTTGTATCGTGTTCTTCGCGCTTCCCCAGTGCGTCTTCGTGCTCCATCATCGCGTTTTCGTGCATTGCCTAAAGCCGATGCTCCAAGCGGAAGCTGCGATGACGATGCGTGATGGTGCAATGGCGATGCGTTAAGGTGCGATGGCGTTGCGCGAATGTGCAATGGCGATGTGCGAAGGTGCAATAGTGATGCGCGAAGGTGCGATGGCGGTGCCAGAAGATGTAATGAAGATGCACAAAGATACAATGGCGGTGCACGAAGGTGCGATGGCGAAGCGCAAAGGTGCGATGGCGTTGCGTGAATGTGCAATGGCGATATGCGTAAGTGCACCTTCGCGCTTCGTCGTCGCATCTTTTCGCTTCATTATCGAAACATCGGGCTTCTATAGTCATTTTTTATGATAATCAGACATGACAGACCTAACGCTATGTATTGATAAAAATACTTTACATCATTTGGTCCGTTTAATGGGAGAGTTTTAATAACTTGGCGTTTGATGCAAAAATAACACAGAACAGTCGTAAAGATAAAATCGCGCGACGTTTACCATATTTTAATGGTAACATGTTTGTCCGTAAACAAAACAAATGAAAATATCAATGCAGGTACATCCCTTTCATAAAGGTTCAGTACCTACAAATGTGTCCATACTACATGGGTGCCCCTGCTTTAGTGAGACCTTGACATTGAAGGTAGCCGCCTGGCGGTTGCACGCTTGTGTTATGAGGAATAAATGTGTCATGAGTAATTTGAAAATCGGTCTATGTATGTGGAATATACAGAGCGGACACGAATGTCCATACAAACTCTATGACCTTTAAGCACCCTGCGACATTGACCATGAATATAGCCGCCCGGCCGTTGCGCGCTGCGCACCATTGTTTTATATGAGGAATAATTGTGCGAAAGTTATGGAGCCGACATGAAATTTCGGACGGACAGTGTGCGATGCTTTGTAAACCACTGACCCAGTTAAACCCTTCTTTTCTTCTGCATGCGAAATGAATTCTTCCTTTCAACATAACTGCGCAATTCTTCTTCGACAATAGCTATTTGACTACGACAGAAAAGACGTTCGTTTTCATCAATAAAAAAGTCATTACCTTTCCTCTCCTGGAAGCATTACACAGTTACAGCCCGAAAAAGCAAAACGTACCCAGTGACCTCTTAGTGTGACCTTGACCTTTAAGGCTCGGACCTGGGTTTCGTGCGTGACACGCCGTATTGTTTTGGTAATTATTTCTGTAACAATTGTTTTAAAAATATGTAAAAGATATTAGTTTACATTATAAATATTTTTGTGTAATATGAGGGCTATATTTGTGTTTATTAATCGTTATCAATTGGTCAGAGGTTAGGGCATTGCGGGTTGGAGCTAAATACCTCTGCTCGGCGCGTTTTCACTTCATTTCTTATATCCCTCTGAGCTTGCTGTCCAGTATAACCTTAGTGATAAGAAAACAAGATTTGTTCACGTGTCTTTTTTTTTTTTACTTTTTTTTTCACGTGTCTTATGCAAGGCTTGGCCATCGAATTGTGGTTCTTGGACACTAGTTTTTTGTGGAGTGCGTCGTCAAGTGGTAGAGCGCCGAACTCCAGATCGAGATCGTGGGTTCGATACTCGCCGCGGCCACGTTATTTATCCTTGAGCAAGATAATTAATCCACATTGCTTAGTACTGGTTCTACTGGTTCTACTGGTTCTACCCAGGAAGCCATCGAGAGTGATTAATCTAAGTTGCAATAACTTGTTTCGCAATCGATGTAAAATAAATATGTTTAAACTAAGTTTTTTGTCGATCTAACTTGCGGTGAGCTCGACATAGACATCACAATGGCGGTTCGGTGTATGAGCGTCCGTCCGTTTGATAGTTCGTTCGTCCGTCCCACTGTGTCCGGACTTTTAACTTCCTTATGCGTTGTAACGTGGCACAAATGTTCATCATAATGAGACGGCGTATCGCGCACAACTCCCGGGCCCGAGTCTCAAAGGTCAAGGTCAAACGGGGAGGTCAAATGGTACATTTTTGTTTGTCCTGGCTATAATTCTGTAATGGTTTGAGTGATATCCAGCAATATTTACTGTTGCTTTTAAATTAAGTTTACCGTATTGATGTTTTGAGAATAAATATATTTATAATTTCAATAAAAGTTTATTTGCTTGTTACGAAACATGTAAAATGGCATTTGTTTTTTTAAAATATCAAATCAAATCATTGCACCATTTCACTCTAATGCCAGTCCTTTGAACTGTATTTCGGTTTACACTACAATAAACAGGCATCTACATCGCGAGACTGTATGCTTTTTGATCTGTGCCGACGTCGACTTTTTGAAGTTTGCCGATGCGGATGTGTCGGCAGGAATTATTTATTAAAGGGACATACGGCAATCTTCATTCGTGTAACACTCGCAGCGTCCCTGTTAGTTTTTCTACATAACATGCATTTGTGAGTGTCGCTTTACAATTGTAATAACTTATTTTTCTGTAAATTGGGCGTTTACTGCATGGTTTTTACATGTAATGTAATGTCACATATACAAGTTACAGACAGGTAAGATACGTTTGACATCCATTACCAAATCTGTAATATCATTATTTATAAAGCTGTTTGTCCTTAAACTCTTACAGAATTATTTTTTTTAGATTTTGCTGGGTTTGCTGGGTTTTTCAATATTCTATTATATTCTAATATTTCTAACCCCTTGTATAACCCCTGAATTGAATTAAACTGAGGGGGCCTCCAGCTAGGGATTAAATAATTAAAGATTATTTATGACGCGTGTTTATGGCAGTCATCTTTATGTCCTGTATATATAGGAAATCTCTGCTAATTTTTTGTTGCAGGTAAGCACATTAACACAACGGTAGCCTGCCTGAAAATGGTAGGTGGATGTGTAGGGTTTACACATTGAAATAAATATACAGTGTCAAATATTGTTTGTAATTAATATAAATATGGATACAACACATATTACTAATATGCATATCTTCAATGTAGGCCATATCGATGAAGTTCTAATTAGTTTATTATGTTGCCCATTATGAATTGGCACTTTATATCATTCGTTATTACTGCTATTTTTATGAGGTAAAACACACTGCTAAGCAAACACATTTTTAAATTCACACGTCTTATAACACATTACAAATCAACTATATTGATATAAAATCGCAATTTAAGGTCAATATTCGGCAGATTTAATCAATCTAAAGGAAGACCCAAGGTATCGCGATTCGCCATATCGGCTAAGAAAGTCCCCATGTAATGTTATTTAGTAAAAAAACATATTTATAAATTGAAAGTGGAATCATCATTAATAATATAAGAGACATAATAAATGGTTCATTTCGTCTTTGAAAGCAGATGTGTTTTCATTTTCGATGACATAACTTACAGCTATCAGAATAGTTTTATTCAACAATATTTTTCTTTTAAAAATAAATAATATTAAATATAATATGCCTATGTTGAATCATTTAGATCAAATCGTGTTTCACCGAAACACAGTTCAATTCGTCGCGCATTTCGTTTAAATAGGGTTAGTATTTATCAATTTAATCAACCGCGTTCAAAACGATACCAATAGAAGTTATCCGAAGAAAAATGCGTTTGTATGCGTTTAAAAAATGCATTTGTCTGCGTTTAAACAAGCATTTCAGTGGTTGCGTTCGTTTGCAGCATTTAGCGTTTTAAAAATGCGTCCAACGTTCATTCTGCGTTTATAAAAAATGCACTTAGCGCTCGTTTATCTTTTATTGTATAGATCGTGCATCGTTCATTTACCGTTCAATTACCTTTATTAATGTGAAGAACTTGTGGTCCAACCCTATAAGCATGTATGTAAAAGAAAAGCAATAAAATATGTTTAAGCTATTTACCGTTCATTCATCGTTCATTTAGCGTTTCGTTTGGGGTACTTGAACGCAACTGGGTCTGTATTGTGGTGGATAGACAGACCATTTTATTCGCACTCGCTTATGATGCCTCAAAATAAAAATATGTAATCGCTCGCAGTATTACGCCTCCTACTAGAAATAGTTGTGAGTAACGAGAACGTAGGCGTGTTAATAGTAGTTAGAACCATGAAATCGCCTTATATAACTGACCGTCCGTATATTTATTTATTTATTTAATAATATTAAAAATCAACGTTAAAATAACAAACGAAAGAAAATACTTACTTCGACCAACCGAAATCTGTACAACTTCTTCGTTCCTTACCCCACGACGCGACTCTCTAAACTGATTATTTTCGGACCTAAAATTCACGTGATGGAATGGCATCAACTGTTTGTCAGGCACTGCCTCTTTATGTTGTCTTCAAAAGTACCGCTAAACATCAAAAGAGCCGCTCAAAGTCAAAACGTCTTTGATATAAAGATGCTCCCGTACCGATAAGAGGTGGTCCCTTTGTTACCTACGAATAAATACCATTGAACATGTTCCCGAATATGTTAGAATATTACTATATCTTAAGGCAAAATAAAATTATGCGTGTTTAGGGTTAACCGATCTACCCTAGTTTTGCCCCGGCCCAAGCGTTTCTATTGAGAAAAAAGTATAAAAAAATGTACAAAACGGGTACAGATCCTAATTGTGAGCAATTATCACACTTTTCTTTGACCATAACATCTATTTTAAAACAGTTCAATACAACACAACGTTGTGTCACTTGGGATATACTGTAAAATAAATGTGGGAGGAAGAAAACCGTCATCCTTCTTTTAAACTAGATGCCTAAGGGCAACATGTCCAGCCCGCCAGTGCGAATTGACCTTTGAGACACGGGGTCTCCTTAAAAAGAACATTTGTGTTAACTTATTTGAAAATCTCTCAATGCATAACAAAATCGGACAGACGGATTATGGCAGATACACCGAACTGTCATTGTGACGACTATGTCAAGCTGACCGCTAGTGGGCGTGACACAATTGTTAGAAAAAATATAAAAGAAAACAAGAGGGTACATGATGGCTCTAAATCGCTCACCTTAACTCAAAAGCTCAACAAGTTTGGTACCTGTATGTACATTAGTAGTTATAGGCCCGACAAGCTATTTCTAAATTAACATTGAAGGTCAAGGTCACAGTGATCCAATAATGGTATGTGGCACTTTGTCGTCCTAAAATGAATCAACGTACCAAGAATGGTACCTCTAGGTGCTGTAGTATAATATATGGGTTATGGTCCTTACAAGATTTTTCTATTTCTGACCTTGAATGTCAAGATTACAGTGACAAAGTTTGGGCACCCAACATCTCAGCATCCCAATATGTATCCACATACCAAATTTGGTACTTGCATGTGCTGTATTATATGAGTTATTGCTCGGAAAACCAATAGAACAATCATTGCTAAATCAGGGGCGCATAACTCTGCTTTTAATGATCCTATCTGAGCAAACGTTTAACTTGACCAAATGCAGTCTGACATTTTTGCTAAATCGAGGGCAATAACAACTCTGACGTTTCTAGCCCATACTCGATCTTGACCGAGATCTTATAGTCCTAAACATTCTGTGCAAATATTATTAAGATTTGTCTTGAAATATAGCTTCTAGAGTGTTAACAAGATCAAATACAGTTTCTTGCTAAATCAAGGGAAATAACTCTGGTGTTACTTGGCCGATATGACCGAAACTCAAACTTGGCTTGCATTTTATAAACATTCACATTATATCTTAATATGATTAAGATTGGTCAATAATTGACTCTACTGTAGTGTGTTAACAAGGTGGAATATGGCAATTTTGTTAAATCATGGGCCATAACTCCGGTCATACTTTTACGACCTGGCCCATAATCTAACTTGGCCGAGATCTTTTGATCATATATGTTTTTTCCAAGATTGGTCAAGATTGCTTGAAAAATGTGGCCGCTAGACTGTTAACATACCAATTGTATGATATAAGCGATAAACTGTATCCTGTCAGCTGGCTGTGAAACATACGTTCGTACGAAAAAGTAAAACAAAAGTCAAACGTATGTCACATTTTCGATTAGTGATATTTACGGCCGTATTTGTAACAAAAGTGTGAACAATTTGCACAAATTCCTCACACGTGTGAAGAATTCGTTTCTATGAAATTTACGGTTCAAAGTGCTTTGTTAATTTTCAAAAAAAAAGTACTTTTTTCAATTATGTTCGATCAATATAACTTGTACAATATATTTTAACAACTATCTGTGATTGTGTTTCGTCATAATCACAGTTTATAGATAAGAGATTTTATCACGTGACCGTGTTTAATAGATATCCCTACGCCATAGGGCTGGCGTTCCTACTGCTTAATAAATTCCAACTGATTTTACTGGCCTTTTTATTGTTTGACGTCTGACAGTATTATGCCATGAATGTTTCCGAGAAAATAACAGCATGATTATGGAATGCACTTAATCCAGATATGCACGTAAAATAATGTTAAATGTCGACTCGTTATATGTATTATATCATATGTTGTCCAAAATGCCCAAAATTCTAACTTTTAAAAGGATTTGTTTTGTAGTGCGTGAGGATATTGTCCGATATAAGTACGCCCAGAACATCTAGGGTTGTCGCTATTGTATGAATACCAGAAAACCAGAAACAAGTTTTAAGAATGTTGTATGCGGTTTTTCATATTGCATGTTACAAACAGATTTTTCAGTTTTTTAGGCAGGGCACTGTTTAGGCAGGGCACTTACATGCGGTAGAATAGAAGAAATAGTAGCCGATCCTTATTCCTCACTACCATACAACAAAAAGGTTGTATCGTAATCTATGGTAAAAACGGTGTAACAGTCTTAACTTTCGTGTTTCTTTCGCTGCCAGCAGTAATTATCGTAAGGTATTACAACGTGAGTATACGCATGATGACTGCCAGATGATAGCATGATGGTGTCTAGATGGTGGTTGCCTTGGAAACTCAAGTGTTCTATTCAGTGTGTTTATAAATGATACTCTGGGTTCGTGATTTGAACACCACCTGTTATCTTCACCGCGTGCATTTCGCTCACAGGTCACTGGTGACACTCATGGTTAATTCGCGTAGCCATGAGTGTCACTTGACCGAGAGTGAGGATGGCTCCTGCGTCCCGTCACAGCACACATCACCTGGTGGCTAAACGAACTCGGAAGTTAAAAGTCAGAAGTCCGCAGGCCCAAGCTGAGATCATTCCCCCACAGTAGCAGTAGCAGTAGAGGTTTGCCGTTCGACATTAGGTATTAATATTTATAGATCGACGCCGAGGAGAACATTTGACCGTAGACTGACAACCGAAGAGGGAGAGAGTGAATAGTACGGTGTTCCGTTAGGGCCATCGTACCATCGCGTATCGACCTTTACAGTCGAGGCGCGATAGTACGATAGTACGATGGCGCTTGCACGATGGTACGATGAAGCGATGGTACGATGGCGATGGTACGATGGTACGATGGCCAATGATACGAAGGTCCATTGCGTCGTCGTCATCGTACCATCGCCATCGTACCATAGTACCATCGCGCATCGACCTTTTACAAGTCGATGCGCGATGTAACGATGGTACAATGGTACGATGGTGATGACCCGATGGACCATCGTACCATCGCCATCGTACGATCGTGTCATCGCCATCGTACCATCGTGCTATCGCACCATCGCACTCGATGTGCAATATTGCATCGCCCCCTACTCCATCTGTACAATCAATGGAGTGATGGTACATCGTGTCATCGCCATCGTACCATCGCGATCGTACCATCGTACTATCCCACATCGACTTTAAACGCGATGGACCATCGTATCATCGCCATCGTACCATCGTACCTTCGCCATTGTACAGTACCATCGCGTCCTCGTACCATCGCCATCGTACCATCGTGCCATCGTACCATCGTACCATCGCGCATCTACTTGTAAAGGTCGATACGCGATGGTACGATTGCCCTAACGGAAAACCGTGGAATAGCCATCAGATGTTGTGCCCGGGGTCATACTGTGACGGGTGTGGCCTCAAACTGAGCTACCCAAACTACAACTGCCCAGTAAATCGTTGATAAACCACCTAGAGGATGTCGTCCAGACCTCCCACCTCACCGCCGAGTGAAATCTACGGAGCGAAAGCGACAACTACCTACCTACATATACTCAGTTGCAAAAGAAAGTGGACTCTGAGTTTTGTTTATATTAATTGTATAATTCTTTTTAGAATTAAATTGAAATATTCCAAAGTGAATATGCCATGTCTGGTACCAAAGTTTTTATCATTCCATTGCCAATTTCATGTTGTCATTTGTTTTTCGATAGGTGGAATCATTAAGGGACTGATGCTTGATAAAGAGGATAGGGTGTAAAGTATTTTTTTCAAAATGTCCAGTTTATTTTGCAACAGAGTATACAAGCATCTGAACCGACGACACAGCAGCAGCAGCATGACAGATCAACCTACACACTCAACGCAGATCATAGTCCAGACTCTATTGTACCCATCACTTCAAAATACGTGATATATCTTGCGCTTGTCGCGTTTGCTTCTGGAGGGACTATAAACCCTCGAACGACACACACACAAACACACACACGCGTGATTTGAACACCTAGTCATTAGGTCAGTGCTGTTTTGGGAAAGGGTCAGTGAAGTCTGGATAATTCGATTTTCAATGAAATCAATGAGGAATGGGCTTTCATTCACATTTTTGGGACTTAGAAATATTTTTGGTGACCTTTTTACACACAAAAAATATTGAGGCAATTTGGAGAACTTATTGCGCGAGAGAATCGTTTAACAATATACCTGTTGATTCTCGGACTTGTAATTTTCATTCTTGAAGAAATATAATCACATACTATCGAATGTGGTTTAATAAACGGAACTAAAACAATTATTATTGGATATATAATTTGTTTTTGTTTATTTTGCCGTCATATTACCGTGTATACTAACTTTGTGCTACCTTACGAGAATCACTGGTTGCAGCGACACAACATTAGAACACCCGACCCGTAATTGCGTAACGTTGTGTTTGGCCAACATTAGGCCAACATTTGGTCAATATTGTCCTATTGTTGCAACAATAACAGTTAGCCAAAACATTTGGCCAATGTCGGGCCAATTGTTGTAACAATAACAGTTAGTAAACGTATATGTCCAATGTTTGCCCATTGTTATAACAATTGCTGCAACAATAACAGTTAGCCAACACATTGGGACAATGTCGGGCCAATGTTGGCCAATTGTTGTAACAATAACAGTTAGTTAACGTCTTTGTCCAATGTTTGCCCACACTATGTTGGGCCAATGACGGGCCAATGTTGGCCCATGTTGTAACAATAACAGTTAGCCAACATTTGGGCCAATGTCGGGCCAATGCTGGCCCAAGTTTGTAGCAATAACAGTTAGTTAACGTCGTTGTCCAGTGTTTGCCCATTGTTATAACAATACCAATTGCACGCTATTTTGGGCCAATGACGATCCAATGTTGGCCCATGTTGAAACAATAACAGTTAGTCAACATTTGGGCCAATGTCGGGCATATGTTGGTCCATGGTTATAGCAATAACAATTAGCCAACATTTGGGTCAATGTCGGGCCAATGTTGGCCTATGGTTGTAACAATAAAAGGTAGTCAACGTGTTGGCCCAATATAAACATTTGACTTCGTTTTCAGTGCAACAATGTAAAAGTCTATGACAACGTTGGGCCAACGCTTGAAAACATGTTGGGACAACGATAAGCCGATGAGCAAAATGACATTGGGCCAAAAGTGGGTAGTAACGTTTGGGCGAACAATTTGAAAGTGTACAATAGAGGGCCAACGCTGGACCAAAGTGTGCTTGCTATCTGTGGTCTTTCAGTAGCTTAGGCATATGTTTGTATGTGTGTTCAAAGCATGGTATACGCTTTTTAACACATTTTATTTTGATTTATATAGGGGCAAGCCGGCGACAATGTTTCGTCACTTCTTGTTGGTTCTGTTGGTAACCATGGAAACTACCTACTGTAGACGTGTGATAGATCTCACTCACACGTTAGACGAGAACGCCCCCAAGTGGCCTCTCAGCAGCTTTGGTGTTCAAAACATAACATATATGGACAGGGAGAGCCTTTATGAACAGTACGTCTCTGAAGACATCTGGTACGTATAAGGCTTGGGATGCTTGTATTGTATAAACATATATATTGTTTTGGGTTTGCATGGGTTTGTCTTTATGGGTCAGTTGTGTTATTTGTACTCGTCCTTCGGGATCAATGAGCCCAATATATGGAGCTGTGAAGTAGAATACTGTGAGAGGTGTTGCTTCTTATATTACTTTTCATGAACAGACAATAAAACCGAGTATGCCACATTATACTCTTGGTTGTGCTTGGTGCTTCCAAAGGATCTCTCTTATCACTCAATATTTATATGGCATTTAATATATACATGTAGATAGTATCTGGATTCCATAGATTTGTATTGATATGTCATTTGGTATGTATGGTATATATGTCTGATGATCATGTCTGAGTGACCTGTCTGATGATTATGTCTGTGTGACCTGTCTGATGATTATGTCTGTGTGACCAGTCTGATGAATATGTCTGTGTGACCAGTCCAATGATTATGTATGCGTGGCCAGTCTGATGATTATGTCTGAGTGAGACCTGTCTCATGATTATGTATGTGTGACCTGTCTGAAAATTATGTCTGTGTGGTGACCTGTCAGATGATTATGTCTGAGTGACCTGTCTGATGATTATGTCTTTGTGACCTGTCTGAAGATAATGTCTGTGTGGTGACATGTCTGAAAATACTGTCTGTGTGACCTGTCTGATGATTATGTCTTAGTGGTGACCTGTCTGATGATTATTATGTCTGAGTGACCTTTTTGTTGATTATGTCTGTGTGGTGACCTGTCTAATGATTATGTCTGAGTGACCTGTCTGATGATTATGTCTTTGTGACCTGTCTGATGATTATGTCTGTGTGACCTGCCTGGTGATTATGTCTGTGTGACCTGTCTGATGATTATGTCTGTGTGACCTGCCTGGTGATTATGTATGTGTGACCTGCCTTGTGATTATGATTGTGTGACATGTCTGATGATTATGTCTGTGTGACATGTTTGGCGATTATTTATGTGTGACCTGTCTGATGATTATGTCTGTGTGACCTGTCTGATGATTATATGTCTGTGTGACCTGCATTGTGATTATGATTGTGTGACCTGTCTGATGATTATGTATGTGTGACCTGTCTGATTATTATGTCTGTGTGACCTGTCTAATGACTATGTATGTGTGATCTGCCTTGTGATTATGATTTTGTGACCTGTCTGATAATGATGTCTGTGTGACCTGTCTGATGATTATGTATGTGTGACCTGTCTGATGATTATGTCTGTTTGACTCGTTCGCTGTTTATTTCTGTACCTGTATGAATCACTATTTCACAGGGTGGCTCTCGGAAGAATAGAGTTTTACGAACACATGGGTACGCACATGGATGCTCCCTTTCACGTCGGGAAGGGTCGGCAGACTTTAGATCAGATCCCTGTGGATAAACTGATCGGTCCCGGAGTTGTGATAAATATATATTGTCACTGTCTTAATATAATTGTGTGTGGTTGAATGCTTAAATGTGATCCCATTCATATGAGCTATAATTGTATGTATGCAAGCGTGTATATGTTAATTGTGCCTCCAGACGAGTGTGTTATGATGTAGAGATACAGTATATCAGCGTGTGTTGCAGTTATCCTTTTTAGGAAGTGAATGTATACGTTTGATTTCTGTGTCTCTGATCATAGCTAGGTGCCCTGCCGTAGTTCGTCCGAAGGTTATCTGTCCTTGGTAGTTCGCAAATATTGTGTCCCTATATATATATATTACTTTTTTCTATTTTATGTACAATGTAGAGTACGTTTAAACGAGAATTAGACGGCATCAACAAATCACTATTATGCAGCGCTACACACGGCAATCTTGATTTTTTAAAAACTCACGGCGTCCCGTTAGTTTTCTGCATAAATTGCATTTGAGCAGTCATTAATATTAACTATAAGAATCGTATAAAGCAAATTGTTTTTGCATATTATTAACTGTTGATAATTTTGCACAAATAATGTGTTTCAACTTATGACAAAATAAGGCGAAAAAATGAAAACTCAAAATTGTATTATATGCAAGCAGGATTAAAGTCAACATGATAGTGAATAAATGAGACTTTAAAAATTGAGTAGTCACTTGTACCGAAGCATTGTGGCGTAGCGGTTAGGGCGTCTGCCTTGCATTCGGGAGGTCGTGGGTTCGAGTCCCCTGAAAATGTCATACCAAAGACTTTCAAAATGGAGAAGTCACTTATAATCCTTGCCTGACGAGCAAATAAAGGGTAGTGCTACGACTGATTGACAAGTGTCAGAATAATGTGACTGGAGGTATCATGTCTACTACGGCGTGGTATTCCAGTGTGGCAGCACTATAACGAAACCATTGAGTTCACTGTTTCAAGTAGACATATCATCACATCACACACAAAAACACACAGATAAAAGTCCAGACTCCAGTGTGCCTATAATCGTCGGCTAGGACGCCTGTCGTAGGCGGACGGACTTTAATCCTTAGAAATACACACACACACAGAGTAGTCACTTGTTACCCTTGTCTGACGAGCAAATAATGGATAGTGCTACGACTGATTGACCAATGTCAGAATAATGTGACGTGTGTGTGTGTGTGTGTGTGTGTGTGTGTGTGTGGGTGGGACGTTACATCTTTACAAAAGGTTATAATGGATCAGTTTAAATGTTCGTAGTTCATCTACACTATTTCTAAAACAACTATCGACCTATGAGCGTGTATTGATTTCAGGTTACGAAAAAACATACGGTCACATTCAACCGAAATCCATCGTTATGATGAACTCTGGTTGGGCGGAGAAGTACCCTAATCCCAAGACGACGTTTGGGACAGAGGATGTGTTGAATTCATCCACGTTTCACTTTCCAGGATTTAGTGCTGAAGCATGTGTTATGTTGCTTCAAGAACGACAGGTAATAATGCAATCAACGGTTTTCATTTTTCGTTTCAATACACAGTGCAAATTACCATTTTAATATGAATACTAATTAAGGGGCAATTCTGAATATATAGAGATTATTTAACTGCTGGGATCGATCCACGAGTGGTAGACGCGTGGTTATTTTCGCGAACGAGCGCACGCGAGTGAGTGAAAAACAAAGCACGTCTACCATCAAGTGAAGGATTACCCAATAATCGATCCCAGCAGTTAAATTATCTATTTATTACATTTTAAATTACGTTTTTGCAAACAAATATTCGCTTTATTGAACGTTATCGGCGGATGACGTCGACGCCAGCAACACTTTGTTGACGTCACGACTCAACGTCGCAACGTTAGTTATTATTGTGTTCTAAGTTAGCAACGTTAGTCATTATTGTGTTCTGAGTTAGTTATTAATATTTAGCGATTATGAATATTCTTGCACTGAGAAATCCCGATCTTTCACGCATAGAAATGTAATAAAAATAAATACTGAAAAGGAGATCCCTTGGAAGCAACAAAAACAAACAATAGAGGAAAGTACAGCCTCGGTTTTACTGGTTTCATGCGGTATATACTTTTAAAGCCACACAGGTTGTGATTGATTATTCCAAAGTACCAGTCAGTAATAACACTAATGATTTCCATTTTCATTTTGCACGAATATAGATAATACTATGTGTTAATGCCTGTTACTATCAAGTTATACTATCAGAAAACTAAGAATGGTGAAGCTCCGCCGAGTTATTCTGGGTTGTTTTGCCTGCCTAGTCTAATAAACTAGATAGCAATCTACATTGATACAATAGTCTTTTTACCATGTCGATTATCCACATGTCCTGTATGGTTTACTGGTTTATCTATTTTACAGAATGTTACGCTTGTCGAAGAAGAAACCTTTGCAAAATGTTATTATCGCAACCCTGATGTATTTGTTATATAAAAGCGTTTGATATATGTCTTTAATCTTGTCTTGTCGTACCCTTAGTTGTGTGTACTCTTGGTGCTCTGACGTCTGTCAAGTCACCGAGCACTTACTTTGTGGCTTTCTATGTGTTTGGTCTTTTTATATTATATATACATGATCATTTATGTGTTTTACGTATATTGCCTATTAATGCTGCCTTGCTTGTTAATTTATTTCGAATTACAACCTGTCGGGTATAGCTTTATTTACACTGTCCCGTTTATTGGGATGACAATAGGGTAAGAGTGAGGTTTGGTGCAACCAAGAACCTGGATTAAACCCCCAGCGGCCTTTTTTGTCACTGTCCGTTCCAAGGCGGTAGCCGTATTTTCAAACCTTTGTGTTTGCGATGTCATATCTTGCCTTATTCATCTTTGCAGTTTTTGCTTGTACATGCTGCTGATTAATTTATTTCGAATTTCAGGTGTCGGTGGTTGGTGTGGATACCCCGTCCGTGGACATTGGTCCGAGCCCGGACTACCCATGTCACGTATACCTTCAGAACAACAACCTGCCTCTGCTTGAATACATTGCCAACCTCGACAGTATCCCGGCCAACGGCACCACCGTCATGCTGGGCGCCATGAAGGTGCGTGGTTCGAGCGGGGCACCAGTCAGAGTACTTGCCTTTATTGATGAAGACATGAAATCTACGAACGGTGCTGCCGAACATGCTATGTGGTTTCTGCTGGCCATTATGCCATGCTTGATTGTGCTATAATCGCTATAGCAACACCATTAACAACTGCAGTGTTACAAAATAATATAGCCAATATATAAATGCAAACGTTTGAGCAACAAGAAACTTCTACATGTATATAAACATACATTATAAATGTCAAATATAACAATAAAGCTAATGAAAACGGAACATGACATGACTTGAACATTTTGGAATGGAATACAGCGGCCCTATCTTAAGCTATACATCAGAGTCTCGAACATTTGCATATTATTTAAAATACAGTCGTGAGTTTAATTTTGGTTAAAAGTACACTAGTAATGCGTACCGAGTATATGTATACTTGGTTCCTTAATAGTGGCATTTGGTCGAACTGAAAAATACGTTTTAACCCGAATATTAAGGGAGGGTTGCTATTCTACGTCTTTTTTACTTTGACCTGATTCAAAAGATAGTGTTCACGCTCAGTACATGTTTTAAATGTTCGCAATCAAGTAGTATGGTGGTGTATCTACAATTAATCCAAACAGATGTTCGAGATCCAGTAGAAATGTATCCAACTTTAATCATATAAATTATGAATTTTCTAAATGTTTTCGATCAAATAGAAGTGTATCCAACTTTAAGCAGATAAATTATGATTTTTAAATGTTCTCGAACCAGTAGAAATGTATCCAACTTTAATCAGATTAGTTGTGAATTTTGTAAATGTTCTCGATCAGCTGAAAGTGTATATAATTGTAAGCATTTAAAGTCTGTATCTTGTACATGTTCGCCATCAAGTAGAAGCGTGTGCATATTTAATTATATCAATTCTGTATTGATAAATGTTAGCGATTAAGTAGAAGCGTTTCCAAATTTAAGCATAGACGATCTGCATTGTGTCAGCTTAATGTTAGGGATCAAGTAGAAGTTTGTCTTCTATATTAATCCATATACACACTGTAATTTGTAAATGTTTGCGATCAATCACATTGTAGAAGTGTAAATATTTGCGATCAAGTAGAAATGTATCCAAATGTAATCATAGAAAATCTGTAGTTTGTCAATGTTTGGTATCAAGTAGAAGTGTGTCTTCCACATTTAACCATAGGAACTCTGTATATAGATATATATATATCAAATAGATTAGTATGACTGTATAATGTAAACTGTCGTCATTAAGTCAATGTGTGTCCACATTTAACCTTATAATGTTCAATATCTGTGTCTTTAAAGTAGAAAACCGCTTCAGCCGGTGATAGCAGGTGTGAGAGGTGTTACACTTTTTAATACATATAGCTTGCAAGAACATACCTAATAAAACCGATTATGCTACTTTTCTCTCTCTTTGTGTTTGTTGTTTCCAGGAGATCTCCTTTTCATTATTTATGTACCTTCTAAGTGTTGCCGATGAATCAGACTTGCTCATATTATTCTGGTGTGGTTGCCAAGTGGTTGCTGTTGCCACATTTTAAAACAGTATGAAAGTCGAACAGGAAATGTAGCATTCAATGACCACAGTCACCCAAAAGCTATGGAGGGGGATTTCCGCCAAAAGTCTATGCATATAGTTTACATGCTTATTGATGTAAGTCCTTACGTTGTGTTATCATTCATCTTACTTCTTCAATGAATGTGCCTACTTTGTATATCTATGTGTCACAGTCTAAAATTACAACCGATAATTGACATAGTATAAAGTTACTTCCTGTATTGTTATTCTATATATTTCTTACGTGTGTTGGATAAATATTATGTAAGCCACTTATCACTAGAGTTATCTGATGGTTTTACAAATTATAAGAGCACATTGGACATTTCTCCATTAAAATGTGCATTAATATTGTTTGGGTAGAAGTTAATAGTTGAAGTCATGGAATCGCCATGGAACCACTAGGCACTAAGATGGATGGCATTAACATGAATGATGGATGGCATTAACATGAATACAGGTTCCTCATATTATGATACCATATGTCGCCACCTATTGCCCATCAATATAATCATGTCTCCTGAAACGTGTTTTTTTACGCATAGTCTGGTTCTCACGACGCACCCGCGGTTTATTTCTGCACATGGTACCCATAAAACAGTAAGTATCTTCGTTACTAGTTGATTTTCTATAATATATAAATTGTCATATGTACCATTCGCTTTTTCATTTCCTGCCAAACTCTTAACAGCATAATTCTATAGCCTGATAAATGATATATGCCCCTCTATCTGTGTCTCGTCACTCGTATCAAAATCACAGATACTAGGCTAGTGGTCAAAACCAGCTAAAAAAGAGCAAGAAAATCCATTCGATTAAATTCATTTGCACACCGTGTTATTACATCCAGCTGGTCTATAAGCTCTAAAGATGTGATTTCATTTAAATCAAAACAGTATCAATAGCATGAACCAACAGGGGAGGTTACTCATGTTGTGATACAATTTTGTTGGCCAAAATGTTGGTGCAAATAGTGGGGTGGAGTTACGGCTTTGTGAGCTTGTATGGAAGTGGTTTGATCATACAAAACAATCAATTAGTTAAGTAGAGATATGGTTGATTGGAACATATATTTTGCTTTGCACAGGAGGCCAGGTATTCACTGTCGAATGGCGATTTCCATCACAGAGAATCAAGATGGCGGCGTAGAAAAGCCTATTAAATGGTAAACATTGACCCGCCGCTGTCACCGACTGGGAATTATTCTACTCTGTCAGTTCTGATATTTTGATGGATTTCATTACGGAAACATATTTTAAAATGGGCAGTATGCTCATTTTGTTGTGATACAGCGTTAATGTTCTCAAATCAACTAAGACTCTGTGAGTGTATGTGTGTTGAGTAACAGATGCCGAGATTAAATTAGAGTTATGGCCCTTTGTAATTTTATACTTAGAATCTTTGTCCGGAGCATAAAACTTCCCACAATGATAGAGGACAATGAGAGAAAGTGCAGAGTGCAAGAACCGTGACTCTGTCATCATTCGAATTAGAGTTATTGCCCTTTGTAATTTTATACTTGGAAGAATTCTTGTCCGGAGCATAACTTCAACACTTCTAATGGAACTACAACGAAACTTCAGACAATGATAGAGAGCAATAAGAGGAAGTGCAAATTGCAAGAACTGTAACTCTACCATCCTTCAAATTAGAGTTATTGCCCTTTGCAATTTTATATACTTAGGATATTTGTCCAGAGCTTGACTTCAAAATTACTGATGGGACTGCAATGACACTTTACACAATGATAGAGGGCAATGGAAGGAAGTGCAGAGGAACGTAACTCTATCTTCATTCATAATTTAAATCTACTGATGGGACTGCAGTTGAAAACTGCTGGGTGATACAAGGCCTTGTGATAAATTGAGGATACATTTCGGGAGCATCCATCGGATCTATCGATTTTCTTGTTTTACTGTGTCATGGCGGATATTTTGATGGATGTCATCACATACTAATATTTTTAATTGAATGCTATTGCTTTCTGTTCATGATACAGCGTTTAATATGGTATATTCAATATACCGTAATTGTATGCCTCTGTATATGAACACTAGCAGGTAGGAGTTTTGTCCAGAATCATGTTGACATATAATGAAATCAGATTTTGAGTTTTTAATTTGTTCCTTTTATTCCACCATAGGTCTAAATATAATATTGCTTTATGTGAATAGCTCCAACAAATAATGTGTCCTTCGCGAAAACTGACAAAACTCAAATGTGCAACTGTAACTTTTAGTATTTGGGATTATTAAACATGTAATCTCAAGAGCAGTAAGTATTAAACTCCAAATCAAAATTGTCCTTGTACTTGAACAGTGGTTACTGTTTACAGAAACAAAAAATATCATGTTGTCTACTGTTTGGAAGTGGCGAAATTATACACAAGTGCAGCAACTCTGCATACACACAAAAGTGTTTGATGGATATCTTACTTATATTTCATGATAATATTAATATTTTAGTGCAAGTGAGATTTAAATAAGAGAAAAAGCTATACATGTATGCACCAATAGTAAAACTATAAATTTTAGTCTGAAAACATGGTGGCCATTTGGTTTTGGTGGCCATTTTGAAAATTGTCAATATGCCCTGTCCTACACATGTGCCAAGTTTGATGCTTTTACCATAAAATCCACTTTTATTTCACCATACGGCTGCACTACCGCCCCGTGATTGCATTCAGATCTGTTATTTATTTTGATCTTTGGTTATCACTGAGCTCCATATTTTTTATATAGATATTATATGCACATATTTGGAGTACATTCTCAAATATTTTTGTTTTCTTACTTTAATTTCGATTAAAGTAGTTCCATTACTCCAGTCTTTAAAGGTACTGAATATCGTTTAACTATCCTTCGACTATGTTGTCTGCTTTTTCATTTAATCTTTTTGACTTCCTGGTTATATGCATATTTGTTAACATTGTTTGCTTTAATGTATGGCTAGACGGTGTGGACGGTAGCAAGCATGTTCCAAGGCGGTATCCCTATTGTCAACCCTTTTGTGTTTGTGATGTCGTTTGCATTTATGATTACTTTTGGCTTTTTTGTTTGTCTGTTTGCGTGTTTGTTTCTGTGTTTTGTGATTGACTGTCCTGCTTGAATGCTACTTTCCCTGTCCGATCCTTTATATTTATTAGTCGAGGCTTAGAAAACTAAGAATGGAGAAGCTCCGCGGAGTTATTCTATGTTGTTTTGCCTGCCTAGTCTAATGAATTAGATAGCAAAATACACTGATACACTAGTCTTTTTATCCACATGTCCTGTATGGTTTACTGATTTAACTATGTAACAGTATGTTACGCTTGTCGAAGAAAGAACCTTTGCAAAATGTTATTAACGCAACCCTGGTGTATTTTTTAATATAAAAGTAATTTAAAAACCTGTCTACGACAAGGACTTTCACAATTTGACTTTTATGGTGATGTGATTTACAAACTTTGTGAGATCCTTGGTCATAATTACTTTCATACAATCTATCAATCTTATTAAGTTTATCAAAACAGATTATGACCCTATCATCTTGCAACACACTGCATGTTTAGTGGTTGACCCATTGACAGTTCGCCGCTATGCTTTCCTCGTTGATTATGCGATGACCGGACAGATCGTGGACCGTAGGATGACGTCTACCTAAATCCCTATTGGACGGTAGCGTTTGATGATTGTCTTTAATCTTTAAGAGGCTTTTGTCAAGTCACTGAGTACTTACTTTGTGGCTTTCTAGCCGTTTGTTTTTTAATATTATATATACATGATTATTTATGTGTTTTACTTATATTGCCTATTAATGCTGCCTTGTTTGTTAGAGAATATAACCCGGCGGGTATAGCTTTATCTATACTGTCCCGTTTATTGGGATGACAATATGGTAAGAGTTAGGTTTGGTGCACCCATGAACCTGGATTAAACCCCCAGTGGCCTGTTTTGCTACTGACCGTCCAAGGCGGTAGCCGTATTTTCAACCCGTTTATGTTTGCGATGTCATATCTTGCCTTTTATTCACCTTTGTAGTTTTTGTTTGTTTCTCTGTGTATTTTGGGTTGTCTGTCGTTCTTGAATGCTATCCGCGCATGACGAACATGATATAAGTGACGAGTTGAAGATAATGTTAAATATGCTTGTGAATATTCATCATTGGGCTGGAGAAGCCTAGTGGACAGCGTGGTGGTCTTGTAATCATCGGACCCGGTCCATGTATCGCCGGCTCCACAAAGTTTCGTCGATGTGTTCTTGGGCATAACATTTACCCGTAGCCTCGTCGGTCGGATGGGGCGCTCCCGTGGATCACAGTCTGTTATTCGAGCACGTTACAAAATCATAAGAATCTATTCGTTAGTAAAGGTATGGCAGGTTCCCAGATTCGTATGTATCCCCTCTTTCTAAATAATCTAAGATGTGTTTCTGAAGCGTTAAAAAACATTCAATTTGTCTAGATCACGTCGACGAAAATTACCTGACGTTACGTGCAATGCAGCAGTTCTGAATGTCTATGAGTTGCTTCCTTTATAACCTATGTAGGTCGCATTTTTCGGCGAATTTTCTGAAAATTACCCAATGTCTGCCTCCATATTCCAATTGAATACATCGTTCTTACCACATGTCCGTGCATGAAATTCACTAAGAATAAGGTTAACACGCCGATCTAGTAGGCTTGTTTCCATCGTAAAATATATAGACAGAAAATTAGAAAAAACGAGATTGTCTTTAATATATGGAAACGCTCTGACCATCTCTACTTACACCAAACAAAAGGAGGGTAATAGCTCAGTGATCCAGACTAGTGGTCAGCGGAGCTAAGTTTCCATGCACGGCAATCTCATACAATACATTTGTCCTTGGATTATTGTATAAATCGTTAAGAAGAAATGCGTTCCCGTTTTGTAATATAGTCAACCCTATATTAAGACACCACTAATGTTAAGGTTATAATGGCGTAAATGAGTCTCCATGCATCTCCCATATTAAAGTGTCCGCTATTAAACATCAACAAGGAAATAGGGGGTTGATTATCTTCTAAGAAACATTTCTTCAGCTGTATACTAACACCAGGTCAAAGATCAACGTTATTTTTACCCCTTACAATTTTATACCCGGTCTACTTTCATTTCTGAAATTTATATCAAAAACTGTCAACAACATGTCCAGAATACAGTTACGGACAACACATAACAGAAAACTGAACTAAAAACAATTTTTTAAGAAAAAAAGATTAGCATTCTTTAATACGTTCTACTTTCGAAAGCATCAGGAAAACACTTCCGGCTGAGTAAGTGTAATTAAACCTTAAGAACAAAATATGCGATTGATGTAATTGTGATTTTTTGAGACTAGTTTGTTCATTATGGAAGTAGCATAGCAAATATATATATATATAGAAACGGTCTTGTAAGATGTATACTACTACCATATATATCCGTATATATATATATATATATATATATATATTAAACTGGCGTTTATGAACTGTTTACATGGTGCATCCGGTTTTCTTTTATTATGTAACATTCTATAAAATAATATATAAACAACAAACTGTTACGCTAAACTTCCTGACAACGTGTCTTTTACAATAATACATGTACACATCTCATACTGCATAAAATACACGTCTACGAACGGCGAAACGATTTTTTGATATGCTCCGTCGTGCGACGTGCATATGCGATGCACTTTTTTTATGTGTGGACTTCAGTATGGAGGTTATGCACTATAGAAAAGATACACCGGTTTATATCATGGAGCATAATCGTTAAGCGCTTAAACTTAGGTCATAGAAGCATGTATGCCTGTAGCCGTGAAAAGATGTACAACTAATACAGATTCCAAAATAAAGCAAGACCATTATACAAACCACCACATATCCGCAACCCAAAGCAACCCAACCCAACATAAATGGTGTAGACTTAAAATCCTTAGCGTTGTACATGCTGCTAATTAATTTTATTCGAATTGCAGGTGTCGGTGGTTGGTGTGGATACCCCATCCGTGGACATTGGTCAGAGCCCGGACTACCTATGTCAAGTATACCTTCAGAACAACAACGTGCCTCTGCTTGAATACATTGCCAACCTCGACATTATCCCGTCTAACGGCACCACCGTCATGCTGGGCGCCATGAAGGTGCGTGGTTCGAGCGGGGCACCAGTCAGAGTACTTGCCTTTATTGACGAAGATATGAAATCAACGAACGGTGCTGCCGAACATGTTATGTGGTTTCTGCTGGCCATTATACCATGCTTGATTGTGCTATAACCGCTATAGCAACACCATTAACAACTGCAATGTTATAAATATAATATAGCCAATATATAAATGCTTGATTGTGTTATAACCGCTATAGCAACACCATTAACAACTGCAATGTTACAAATATAATATAGCCAATATATAAATGCTTGATTGTGCTATAACCGCTATAGCAACACCATTAACAACTGCAATGTTACAAATATAATATAGCCAATATATAAATGCTTGATTGTGCTATAACCGCTATAGCAACACCATTAACAACTGCAATGTTACAAATATAATATAGCCAATATATAAATGCTTGATTGTGCTATAACCGCTATAGCAACACCATTAACAACTGCAATGTTACAAATATAATATAGCCAATATATAAATGCTTGATTGTGCTATAACCGCTATAGCAACACTATTAACAACTGCAGTGTTACAAATATAATATAGCCAATATATAAATGCTTGATTGTGCTATAACCGCTATAGCAACACCATTAACAACTGCAATGTTACAAATATAATATAGCCAATATATAAATGCTTGATTGTGATATAACCGCTATAGCAACACTATTAACAACTGCAATGTTACAAATATAATATAGTCAATATATAAATGCAAACGTTTGAGCAACAAGAAACTTCTAAATGTATATAAACATACATTATAAAACGTCAAATATTACAACTAAGCTAATGAAAACAGACCATGACATGACTTGAACGTTTTAGAATGGAATACAACGGCCCTATGTTAAGCTAGACATCAGAGTGTCAAACATTTGCATATTATTTGAACTACAGTCGTGAGTTTTATTTCGGGTTCGAGTACCCTAGTAATGTGTACCGAGTCCATGTATACTTGGTTCCTTAATAGTGGCATTTGGGACAAACTGAAAAATACTGTTTAGCCCGAATACTAAGGGAGGGTTGCTATTCTACGTCTTATTTTCTTTGACCTGATACAAAAGATAGTGTTCACGCTCAGTACATGTTTTAAATGTTCGCATTCAAGTAGTATGGTAGTGTATCTACAATTAATCCAAACAGATATGTATCTTGTAAATGTTCGCGATCCAGTAGAAATGTATCCAACTTTAATCAGATAAATTATGAATTTTGTAAATGCCGTAGTTCGTCCGAAGGTTGTCTGTCCTTGGTAGTTCACAAATATTTCTCCCCACATATATATATATATATATATATATATATAAGGGCGAGAAAATACATACATCTACAAATTACCTTTAAAAAGCACTGGATCCCCGAGGGGTACGAAAATGTTGGAATACATGAATAGATGTGGAAAAAAACATTATACAGTGCTACAGGTTTATGAAAACCCAAGAGCTTTCGGCTTGCGCCTTCATCAGGGGTACACAAACACGAAAAGAACGAATACGAAACAATAAACACTAAAATACACGGCGGTTGAAATAAACTCTTTAAAAAACAACTGATCGTTTGGCAGTGTTGCAGGGACTGGTTACTTTGAAAAGACACTCTGGAGCCAAATGTGATACTAATAAAAGAACATATCCGGTTGGATGAGGTTAAAACTGTACGCTGACATTTAGTTATGAAGAGAGAGTGAAGATGTGAAAAAGATAACACAAACCCTACCTCAAAACCTAAACCTTAAAATCGATACTGCAGGATACAGCATAAAGCAACTGGATTCATAACTAAATGTCAGCGTACAGTTTTACCCTCATCCAACCAGATATGTTCTTTTATTAGTATCATTTTTGTAAGCTCACGTTATCATATTGTACAAGATAATATCCACAAATCTAAACTTTCTAGCTGATGTCCATCAATCTCAATTATCTACAAATCTCTTTTTTGTTTGCGCATACTCATAAATGAGATATCCAAATATTCCATTTGTGTACCTAATATGCACAATTAGAACTGTTCTAATCTAAAAAAATATTATACATTATATCAATAAATCTCACTCTTCTAATATCATGTATCTGTTTAATGTCCAACATTTAAATGTTCTACCTGTTGCTAATTAATTTATACTGTTCTACCAAATATCTACAAATCTCCGCTTTTTACCTTCTTTCCATGAAGCTCACTTTTCTACCTATTATTTACAAATTTCACATTCCTACCCAATATCTACAAACATCATTTTTTTTTGTAATCTCAAACCTCATTTTAATCTCACGTATCTACCTATTGACAACACATCTACCTATTATCCACAAATCTAACTTCCTAATAACAGTTTTACATATAAAATCCATAAATTGTAATACTACTCTTGTAGTCTGACTTTTATAACTAACTTCCAGCAATCTTACTGTTGAACCATATATCCACAAATCTCTCTTGTATACTTAAAGTCCACAAATCTCACTTTTCTGCCTAATATCCAAAAATCTCAAGTTTCAACCTAATATGATATACTCCGTATTTCATTTGTATTTCATAGGGAATTGATTAATACATTAATAAAATAGTTTCAGTTTTTCAATATTTCGGCCTAAGGCCTTTATCAAGAAAATAAACAAAGAAGATATGACTACATCTTGACAGCGTCGATTACACACAAATGTTCAACGGAAATGAAAACAATGTCGCTTTGATTGACGATGTCACTTCGGTAAATGAACGTTATAACGCCATCACGTCGTTTGGCGCAATCACGTAAAAGTTAACACTGTCGTATAACAGCAGGCACCCAAAATACCCTTTACGTTACAGCCATTTGGTCTGGCGGTGCATAGTTTGTTATCCACACAGCTTCATTCATTTGTCTCTCTATCTTACCCGACGTATACAGTTTCTACAAAACTTCAAACGATATGTCATTTAGGGTGCCGTCCGTCTTCAAATTGATGATTAATCTTTTGTTTTCCTTTTTCAAACGTACTTCCCTAAAATGTTCCGTCATCCTGTCGTTGATTTCTCGACGTAAACTACAACGTTACATCTCTCACACTTAATCACGTATATTACGTTTCTCTCCCGCCAACTCACGTTAACAATTAGTTTTATAATTTCTGTTCTGTTGTGTCCTTGATGTTTGTCCGTGTTATCAAGCGACACATGTCGCAGTGGACACTGCAGTCAGCCTGGATAGGTTTCACAACGCTGTTGGTTTTAACATGAACTAATACATCACATAATTTGGTGTCCCTTCTAAAAGCAACGATAGGTGACTTTGAAAACCTGCCACATTTACTTCGATTCATACAATACGCTTGCATGTTTGCGAACCAAATTGTGTATGTCTGGCAGCTGTTTGGAATATGGCAGTATTAAAGGCACCCTTTTTGTGTTTTGTGTTTTCTAATAATTATTGTTTAATAGGTCTTCTCGTTCCAAAATGTCAACTTTTCTCAACTGCGATTCTATCAAGCGTTCACTGTACCCTCTCTTGCGTAATTGTTATTTTAGAATTTTCCTCTTTCTCATATAATCCCCTCTTTCTCGCAAATTCGTTTCAATCTTAAGCCAAGTCCATACGCTAGCCCCCTCTTTGTGTTTGGTGGATGGGATGACAAAGATATAGATGCTTGTCCGTTGGTTTGACACAGAGGTCCGAGTACACAGGGCCATCATCAAGCTTCACTAAAGTATCAAAACAGTTCGATTTGTTTTTTTGTCAAATCGAAGTTCGACTTTAATATTGTTGCTAATGATGTTTGCGTGATCTCTGAACTTTTCTAATTCTTCT